>VZTU01016425.1:0-24759 GCA_013400835.1 Zapornia atra
GCTGGGTGCGCTGGGCAGCGAAGCGGGCGATGCCGCCGCGGAACGACACGGTGCGGGGCCGCCTTCCCCCTCCCGTGTGCTGCGCGCTCCTCTCCCCGGCGCCACAGACCTCTTTCCTTCCCCGAGGAGCCGGGGCCTTGCCCGGCACAGCCACGCACACGGGATGTGTCGCAGGGCCAGGGTGACAGAGGTGACCCCGCCGGGACGGGAGCGGGCAGTTCCAGCGCCGAGAGCCCTTTGGAAACACAAGCCAAGGCTGCCAGGCCGTTGGTCCCAGCTGTGTTAATGTCAGGGGGGTGCCCAGCGCCACGACACGCAGGACACGGGCCTCAGGCAGGGATACATCCCAGCAGGGCACTTCCCAACACCCACACATTGCCCTTTACACTTCACAACATGACAGATACAGTGGGGGAACACACACACACACACCCCTTTGGTGCTCACTCCAGACACCAACCCCTGTCACGGTTAGGCGACCAGAGCTCTGCTCTCCCTTCCCCAGCCCCTGGCCTGGTGCAGTCGGTTCACCAGGCATTCACAGGCGTTTCCTGCCCACGTAAAAATAAGAGACGATAATTATCCGCCGCTGCAGGGCCGTTGGGGACGGGCAGATGAAACTGAGTTCAGCAGCTGTCGGGATGAGCAGTGGCCACAAAGTCACGTCCCACCCTCAGTTCCAGGTGCCAACTTGCACTTACAGCTTCCAGCGTGGTAGGAGATACCATCAGTGAAGCAGGGCTGGGACTTAAGAGCCCATCCAGGCCCTGGCAGGAGCAGCCCTTCCCCTGTCATTCCTGACAGATGTTGGGCTAACCACTGCTTGGTTTCTCACCAGGGATAAACAGCCGGCACGCACCGGCAGTGAAATACCCCCTGGCTGTACACCAACAGCACGTGACCTGCGAAATTGGGCTGTCAGGCTAAAAGCATATCAATCACCAAGATTTAACACCGAGATACCTGTTAGCCACACTGGTTTTGCTTGAGAAGAGAGACAATGATATATAATTTGTTGAGCTACCCCGGGTTTAATACTGTAGGTGGGAATATCACACACGGAGACACCCGGCCGCCGCGGCACCTCTTCGGCAGCACCAGGAGACTAAGTGCCTCAGATGGAACTTGATAAATTCTCTCTTCTGGATCTCCCTCCTCGGGGTTGGCAGGGAGGGAATGCAGATGGCTGGGTGGGGGGAGTGGGGGGGTTACAACTTCCTCCCTTCTATTGTTTTGCCTATGCAGCTTTATCAGGCTGAATTCCAGCGTGCACCCCAGCCCCTGTTTCTGTTCTTACATCCACCAGGCTTCCAGCACTTGGCGTAACAGACTTCACGACACCATGATTGTGTTTGCCGAGTTGCTTCTGGAATTCCTCCCCCCTTCTCAGCTCCACGTTTTGAGGTGGGGGTGGGTCTGGACAGCTGCTAAGTGCACGACCCAGCAGACAATGTAAATCTTGGCTGCATTAAGGCATCGGCAGGGAGACACCCGAGCCGGGTGCCAGGTTTCCTCCTTCCTCCACCGGAGGAGATATGCCATGCGTTTGACAAGGCAGGATGAGCTCATACCCTCAGTGTTATTTATGTCTCCGTCTTCACCTTGAGCACATATGGGCCACGTGAGAACAACCTGATCTCCCTGAAAGCTGGGATGGGATCCCCTGGGACAGGGGCTCTGTCTCCCCAGCCTCCCAGGCGCGTTATTACAAACTCTGGTAACACTCAGCTTCGCTCTGAAGCCACCACGGAGCCACCGGAGCGCTGGGCTGCTGTGTTCACATCTGCTGCTGGGGCAAACAAACTCCTGACCCAGCAACCTGCAGCTTCACCCAGCAGATGCAGCCCAGAGCAGGCGGGTGGCGGGAGGAGGTTGTGTTTACTCATCCCTTGTTTGTTATCCTCTGGGTCCTCTGGAATGGCTCTGGCAGGCGAGACCCAGCTACTTCCGTATTCTCCCTCGGAGGCTCCAGAGGGAGGTGTGAGGTTGAACAACTTGCACAACAGCAGAGATCCTGTGCCTTGATCGACAAATGAGCTGACATTTTTTTGCCTACAGCCACAAAGATTTCGATCTCTCACACTTCCTACTTAATGTTCCTGCTGACGCTCCCATTATCCTCACAGAGGAATATCCTGTGAAGGCCACAGAGTCCCTGGATCCAACTGTTCTGAGCTCCAAACCCTGCGCTCAGGGGAAAAGCCTTCTCTCTTTCCACTGGCAATTTGTGCCCATTCCTTTACCTGACAATGTCCGTGGGTACAGAGGACAGTGAAAAGCATGGCAATTACCCTCTCTACACCAGCTCATCAAATCCCAGGAGCCAGTCAGAGCAAACCAGCCCCCAGTCACGCAGGACACTGGGTTCTGACCTCCACACCAGTATTCCCATGTCACCCTCCCAGTTTATTTCTCTACTGTTCCCTTTACATTCTAAAATTACAGAAAGAAGCAAATGCCAGCTGCTACACGGTGTTATTCTCCTTTCTGTGAGCTGCATCTCCTGGTGCCCTGAAATACCCTGGCACCCACACAGAGGGCTCTGTTAGGGTTATTTTTGCCAGCATCAAGGCTGGGCTTCATGCTCCACTGGAACAAGATGTATTCCCAAGATGCTCAGGTGATGCAGGGAGCTGGCACAGCGGCGGCCGCTTTCTGTCTCCCTAAAGATAATGCTGGGATGGGAGGCAGAGCATTCTGTGTGGGCCTCTTCACAGCCAGCACCAGAAAGGGGAGGCACCAGGCAGACCCGTGCACTTCACTGAAACAAACAGGAAACTGGGAAATACTTTTTTACCACTAAGAGATGACAGCATCACAAATCAAACCGTAGATCAGGCAGAGCCGCACGGCACGGGGCAAGACGTTTCCTTCCCGGGTTTCTGCCCAACCAAAGTTCAGAGAATTTGGGGACATCCTCTGCAGAAAACAGCAGAGGAGATTTGGGTTTAAACCTGATGGTTCATCCCCAGAGACGGGTGCAGAGAGGGTGACAAAGAGCAGGTTTAAAAGCCAAAGGGATTTATTTGTGCAGATGCTTCCGAGGCAACACAGGGTGGGCAACAGTCCCTGCGTGGAGCCGCACAGGGACCCTGGTCCCTCCTCCTACACCCAGCCAGGAACACCATGAGCCTCTCGCCGCTGCCGGGGTTGGTGGGCTCCACAGAGCCAACTACCCACCTGCCTCCAGAAAAGTGTTTTCCCCAGAAGTCCCTTTCGGGCCCCTCAGATCGCAGCAGCAAGTCGTTCGCTCGACCTCTAATTGGTGTCCTGGAAGAGCCTCGGAAGGAATGCTACAGCTTGTTTTCCGTTGGGAAAACGGGAGGTTCCCCGCTGCAAGCTGCAAGTCCTCGGCTGAAAACCTGCCCAGCGTCTGGCCCAGGACCAAGGTTTGCTGGGATGGCAGCTCATGGTGCAGCGGGGGGACACAAGCTACCAACCAAAGCGGGGAGGACAGAGTCCTCCTTCCTTCCTCCTCTTACCCCCAGCGGAACTGCAGCAGCCCCACGGCTCCCAGAAAGATTCGGGCACCAGGAGGAAAAGCCTGAAGCACAGAGCAGCCCCATAAAAGCAGAGGAGGGGTGCAATGAGCACGGGGCAGCTGCCCCATCCAGCACAACTCATGGGTGAACACACATGTGCTTGCACGTGGAGAGCATCTCTACTCATCCAAGACTAAACCTGACCCCCCTTCTGTGGGACACGCTCTGATCTTCCTCCTGACAGACAGCAAGGACATGCTTCTGGCACCAGGGAGCTGTCATCACGTGCGAACCCCGAAGCGTGTGGAAAGGGAGGTCCAGACACGCTATCGGCACCACGGGGCACATCTCTGTTCCAAACCTCAGTGAAATTCATACATTCCTTCTAAATCCAGTTGTAAACCACTATCCTTAGGGCACTAATACCGAATGCAAGTGCTGATTCTGCCAAAGAATAAATCTGCATCCGTAAGGAGGATCACATGGTTAAACAAGACCCCGGGCCATGGGGGGAGGGAAGGGGGGAGATAAATGGAACAGGAGGCATTTAAAGCTAATAATTGCAAACTTTGTAGTGAGGCACAGATTAGGAGCCTGATTACAAACATACACGTACAGTACTTGTTAGTGGGTTTTTCAAAGCACTGCGAGAGCAGGAGAGGCATCAAAGCCATGGGACTCAGCCACGGGGATCAGCTCTGCTCCAGGTACAGCAGTGTTAACTGCAGCCACTCCAGAGGACCTGCTCCAGAGAGGAAGCAGCGCAGCCAGCAGCAGGCTGGCTGGTGGCCTGCATAAACAAGCAAAGAAAAAGAGACAAGATTTTCATTTTTCAAGAAGCCACACAAACGAGTTCTTGCTAATTACGTGTCAGGGGCCTGGGTGTGAAACAGCAACTGCAAAGCCCCAGGGACTGAGCCAAGAACCTTTGATTTGCTCTCTACCGCTTATAAAACCTCCTGAAAACTTTTGCTCCCAGAGCTTTTCTACTTTCCACAGCGAAGCTCACACGCTGCTCTGCTGCTGCCCTCCTGCAGGCCCCCTCCTTCCCTCTCCACAGAGTCTGTACCCTTTGTCTTACAATCTGAGGCTAATTTCAGGTTGTGCAGCTAAAACAACAGCTGTTTCCAAGCTGAAAGCACATTTCGCCTTCGTTTTATGGAACATTCGGTGTTGGAAAGTGCCTGAAAACCATACCAACCCCACAAATAATTTTTTAAGCTTCTCTGTGAAACTCCCTGAAGTTGAAATATTAAACTGAAAAGTGCCAAACCTGTGTTACTGAAACTCAGTTATTAGTTTGGAATGAGAAACAAAAGTCCTGGAGTCTGTGGGATGATACTGTGCCTACTCACCATTAAAATGCAGAGCAGAATCTAAGCTGTCTTTGTAAAAAATAACTTGAAGGGAGAGATGTCTGCATGATATATATCTGCACTCCCAGGTGGAACCCAGGGTAGCTGAGCCCTCTTTGGAAGGCAGTGCTAGCCAGCATCGCTCCCTCACTCGCCTGACATGCCAACACACCCAGGCTAGACTGTGAATTTATTCAGCCACATTAACTTCTCCTGGTCCTTAAGTCACAAGTGATGAAATCTCATTCATTTATGCAAGCAACTGGAAGATTTATTGTAAATAAAGTTCTGCACATTACACAACTGGCTAAAAATCATAATTAGAGTTGCACTGGGAAACATGTTTTATTTATTCTGACAGTAGTCTGGCTTCAATAATCCTAGCATGATAAATGTCCCTAAAGTTTGCAGAGTTTCAGCAACTAAAGACCTTATCACAGACATGGAAGTGGAAACGTCTGACGAGGTTTGATGTGGCTTACAAGAGGTCTCGGGCAGTTCTGTTGCACAGCATCATTTTAAATCAGCGCCGCGGTACTGAGAGCTAGTGGGAGTGCCTTCCTTCACTGTAAATCAAAGAAATTAAATTCTCCACTGCTGTTACAACTTCCAAGACCTCGGTACCAGAGCTAGGACACGTCTGTGTGAATTAGTTAGGCTCTGGGATAGGGAGGAATGACAGTCGGCTTGCTGAGCCGACAGACCCTCTGGAGAAGGGTCAGTGACACCATTAATGGGATGCAGACATTCCCAATCTCTCGCCATTCTGCACCCTGCCAAGACTTCTAGTGCTTTCTTTCTTTATAGTTTTAAGTACAATTTCAGGCCCATAAAACATCAGAGAAGACAGAAGCTATTATCCTGGCCATGACAGGAGTCCCTAATGGGACACGCACACCCTGCAAGTACCTACAGTTAATGACGCTGTGCTTTTACTGTTCCCCATCTGTCCCAGGGTATTTTAGAACGTACCAAATCAGGTTTACCCCCATAATGGTTATTGCTGCTCCGAGACTAATAACTGCCCCCAAGCACAGTCAGACTTTCATCTGGCTGTGCTCATTCCTGAGAGGAGCCTGGGCCACTTGCTCCTCATGCCGGGCATCCTGCAAAGCCCCCTCATTTAGGTATGATGTGGAGATAATAATAAATAAACAATCATTTAGGTATGATGTGGAGACCCTCATCTACCTGTCAAGCTGTTGCACTACAGCAGAAGAGTCAAACCTGATTGTTTCTAACAGGCAGGTTACTCACAGAACAGCCCAGAGCCACAGCAACGTACTTCACAGGGGTAGAACAACCTTCAATACGGATGAGATGCCCTTCCACAAATATCTTGGCTAAATTTAGAACAGGTAGTGCATTTCTAGCTAACGTGGTGAAGAATAATTATTTATATTGCTGTAGCCAGAACAGCCCAGTCACAAAGCGCGGTGGTGCAAAGCCATGCTGTGTCACAGGTCTCAGCGAGAGGATCCGGAAGCCTTTCCCAGGTTCCTTTTCCCAGGGAATTTCCTATTTCCACCCTCCTGACAAGCACACGTACCTTAGGAGCTTCAGGTGACAAAGTAAAGCTCAGTTTCCTTATGAAGGGATGCCAACGATGGTCATCGCCCGGGCTGTCCCAGCCATCTGACGTAGTGCGGCTTTCGAGCGCTACGGCTGCACGTTCAGAAAGACACCGTTACTGGAGAACACCCAGGGCACCGACTGTCACCACAGAAACGCTTGTGGTAGGAAAATGTAAATAAAATAAGGACAAACACTCAAGTATTTCAGGAAGGGCACGATGGAGGAACAACACACCCGTGAGGGGATTAATCCTACTCTGCAGATAGAGCGGGTAGCCTTCCATTTGCTGCTGACCTGAGGGAGTGCCCTTCTCATCAACATGTGGAAGCATTAAAGCCCCAAAATCCATGATTTTCACTTTGAAGCTCGTATCAAGTTACATCTCATCCTCTCAAAACGCGCTCGGTATCTGCCAAGACTGTTTTGGAGTGTTTCTAGCTCCCATGCCAGACCAAATGAGGAGAGAATGGAGCGAATTAACCACCTCGGAGCTCGGACGCAGAGCCTGCCCACTGACTTTAGCACATTATACCACAACAAGTACTTCTCATTAATTTATTATTGGCAAACCAGCAGAGAGATAGGAACAGATGGAACTGGGCATCGCTTGATCCAAAATTCAGAATGCAAAGGTTAACCACGGAGCACGTGCCCTCACCGTGACAGACCCAAAGGTGCTTTGGTTACACTGGCAGAGAAGAAGGTGGGAGGAATGGAGCTCATGCTCTCCACAGCCCCGCTCGATGGCTCGTTAGCAAAGCAGACATTACATCCCGGCTCTCAAGGTTACAGCACAGGATTTATTTAATGGCAGAATGCAGGTTTCTTGGACAAGAAGAGTGCACACATCAAAACCAAACCCCTCCAGGTACAAAACAAAGCCCTTGGAACAGAATACCTGATAGAAGGAGAAACTCTGAATTCCTTAATCAGTCGAACTAATTAGAAAAAATGGCTTGGAGGAAAGGAGAGTTCAGGAAGTAACAGTGTTCTGTGTGGTGAACACAGCTGGTACAAAAATGGCAGAGTCAGCTTAAAATTAAACCTCTTCATTTCAAACACCCACTGGCAGCAACAACCACAACCACCACCACAACCCCATCCTGTTGGGACTCCAATCATATCGAGACACTGAGTATCTTATTTACACATCAAGGGAGGAAACCTTCAGGCGTGTGACCAGGTAGCACCCACCTCCTTTACGGCACAGGGTTTGGATGAGCCTGTATCGGCGGAGCGGTCGGGATGGCAAAGGTCTTCACCAGGAACGCCGGGTGCTCTCTGCCGTAACGGCTCAGCCCCGGGAGCAGCCCCAGAGCTCTTATTGCCAGGAGAGCCAAAGAAACGCTTGGCAGTTACAAAAACCAAGAGTAAAACTCCCACCCGTTGGCAGGGAATCCAGCTATCGACATGGCTTCAGTGCTGCGAACTCGGGGTGCCCCGATGAGGGGGGAGTTTCTGGACTAGAGTCTGACGCTGCGACCCGGAGGGGCTGAGGAAGGGATCTGCAGTGCAATCCAAGCAACGAAGAACCAGCAGAGACCAGAGGCGTGCAGGGACAAGCACTCCCCTTTTGGGAGGGGGGAGAAGAAAAGAAGTCACCTTTGCAAAGTGAGAATAGGCTTTCGTCATGCGAGCACCTGAGCTCCTGCAGCTCCCACTGTCCTTTATTGCTTCCGGAGGTCAGTGTGTTAGACAGGTTTTGGGTTTGTTTGTTTGCTATAAAACAACAGAGCGACACACAATGATTTTCAGAGCTGTTCATAAAAATCACACCTGAACTCCTTGAAACATACCACAGTACTTGGTTACTCCTGAGCTGTTTGCAATGTGTAACAGTGCTAAAAAACTGAAAAGTTGGCAAAATGTACCCCCCCCCCAATCAAAAGAAAGGGGGGGAAAAAAAAGAGAAGAGCTTTTTCCAGCTGTAACATCTGTTAAGTCTAACTAGCTGACAAGTGCTTCCGATGGAACGCGCCTGCCAGAACACTACACAAGAGGAGGAGGGACTTTATGGAGGAGGGAACACAGGCTATTTTTCTCCTTCCCTCACCCACAAAATGCACAATACCGTTTGCAAACAACAAAGAAACAGCACAGCATCCTGTGAACATGCAACACGGGGCGCCTTCACGGGCCGGCGCAGCGGCGCGTGGTTATCTCTGGGTCGTTACCTGCGGCAGTATCACAGGAGCACACGCTATCCCAGCAAAGGATTCTGGAAAATGCAGGTCCCTCTCCCACTCATCGGTTTCCGTGTTGTACACCTGCACAATGCTCGTGACATTGTTCAGATGCCAGTTGTAGCCTCCTACAATGTAAATCTTTTTTTCTAGCAAACAGCAGCCAGCTTCCGACTGCCCTGCACGCATCGGGCTCACCGTGGTCCATTGGTCTGTTTCGGGCACGTAATATTCCACAGCCAAAACATCAAAGCAACGGTCAACGTGGTCCATGCGGCCTCCCAGAGCATAAATCCGGTTGTTGGCACTGACCATGGCATGCAGAACTCTGGGTTCGTTCATGGGGGTTTTAAACTCCCACTGATCCACAGCGGGGTCGTAACAGTGCAGGGCTTTTTTGTCTTCCACCGAGATGCCATACCCACCTGATATGTAGAGTTTGTCTCCTACCGTGGCCCCCGCGTGCCCCCACGTCCTGCGTTTCAGGGAGCACACGTAAGTCCACTCATTATTTTTGGGGCAGTACTTCTCCACAGAGGCCAAGCTCCCCGAGCGGTTCCTCCCGCCAGTGGCGTACACCATGCCGTGGAGGACGTTGAGCTGGAACTGGATCCTGCTCTCCTGCATGGCCTGGATGCGCAGCCACTGGTTCAGGTGCGGGTCGTAGCGGTAGCAGATATCCACAGCACCCTCGCCGCTCCGGTACTGCAGGTGCTGCCCCCCTACGATGTAGACAAAGTTGTCGAGCACGGCCACGCAGGAGTGGCTGCTGCCCACCTCCATTTCCGTCAGCTCCTTGAACTGGCGCACGCTGGCGTCCGGCAGGTAGTAGACTTTGCAGCTCACAGTGCGGTCGTTGTCGGTGTAGGGGGTGCCGCCGAAGGTGATGAGGGACAGGACATCAGAGCGGATGGTGGTCCGAGGGGACTGCATCTCATGCTGACGGAAGGGCAGGATCTGGTAGTTGAACGCCTCCAGCAAATACTGCCGGCACAGGACGTCTTCCACCATGATGTCCAGGGTCTGGACACTGTCCACCAGCTCCGAGGACTTCATGAGCGGGAAGCGGATGTGGCAGAGCACCTGGCTGGCGTTGGCACGGCGGCTCGGGTCGTACTGCAGCCAGCGGACGGCGGCACGGAAGAGCTCTATTTCACTGCAACTTTTCAGCTTATTGCTCTGCAAGAAGAACACGAGGCGCTCCAGAGGCAGGTGGAGGAAATCCTCCTCCTCGGAGATCTGGAGGAAGTGCCGAAAGGTGAACGCGTCCACCGACTCCTTCAGGGATGCGAGGCTGAAGGTGGTGGCCATCTGCCCGATGTTGAGACACGTTTCCACGCTCATGGCAGACTTGAGAAATTCTTCGCAGAGCTCCACGACAGGCACCATCTGGAGGAAGACGGCAGCTCCCAGCACGTCCTGAATGCAGTCGAGATCCAGAGTTACTTCAGCACTGTAGGCGAAGTCTATGATGTGCCTCAGTCCTTTTGCAGATACACCTTTCAGTTCGATCACGTCTTGGCTGGCTTCTCTCATCCCGCCTGTGAACATCGCCCTGGAGGTCAAGAACACAAAGATTTTCCCCCTTTTTAAACACACATAAGGTGAGGTATCGCTTCAGACTTTGGGGTTTTTTATACATACTGATTCTCTTAGGGAGGATGGGGAAGGGGGGAAGCAAATCAAGGCTAAATCTCTGAAGTCAGGATAAATTAAGAGTATGCAATTACTTACATAAAGCTTGCGTGAACAGTGTGCTGAGAAATAATATTAGCTATCAGAAAGTTAAGGTTTTCAATCTGGCAGCATAAGTAAGAGTTGTTCACAGGACAAAGCTTCGAAATGTGGAGCTACCAGAGCAGGGAGTGTAGTGCACTGGACACCAATGAATCTGTGATAGTCAACAACCAAAGGACACAACAGGACCTGCACCGGTAGAGATCAGTAACCACACCCTAAGGAGTTAAAGCCTGCAGGATATTTGAGCATAAAGAAAGAATACACTTCTGGAGAAACCTGCCTTGAGGAGGTCTGAGATCCTCTGGGCTTGCCAACAGCAGCGCCCTTAGGCAAAGGTTTCAGCCCATTGTATCATAGCCTAGCTATGAAAGGGCTTAAAGATTACAGATGCAACACATCCTAGGAACAGCTCTGGTAAACACAACAGAACCTCCCTCCAAGGCTGCTCCCAACGCCTTTAAGAAAAGAGGAGTTGCAGCCACTTCAGAAACCGTCTGTCATGTCGCAGTGTGACGGCAGGGGGCTAGCAGGCAATTAAAAAAAACAGAGAAAGAAAAGATTGGGTTACAGCACAGCTGCAAGCACATCAGTTGACCAGGCCACGCAGAGATTAGGCCCTAGATCACCTCCTTGGGAGGCTTCTAAATTCCACAGGAAGCACACACTGCGCCAAGGGCTGCACAGACATCTCGTAAACCGCTCCTCTAGATCAGTGCTGCACCCCCCAGCGACGGGCCCGTGGGCGTGATGGGACCTGGCTGCACATTTGGGGGTCGTGCTGGGACCTGGCTGCACCTTTGGGGGTCGAAACACGTTCGCAGTACGTTTCAGCGGGTTCTGCTGATATGGGTGGCTCAGGGGCAAAGGTTTGCACTCGTGTAGCATGGGACAAGGGGTAGCAGGGCAGTTCTGGGGAAGCCAACGTCAAAACAGGTTGTTGGAAGAACCCTGACATGGAGCTTTGTCACTCACTGCCCTTGTACGCACAGCCCAGCGAGGCCACAGATGGTCATTCAAAAGGACCTTTTCAACTGCTGGCATGTTTGGTAAAGGATTTTCTTGCCATCAACAACCTGCTCACTCTCATCGGAGAGGTAGCTGGGCTGTGGAGGCACGGGGTTGTTAGAGCTGCCCTAGGAAGCGGCGGGGACTCTGAGGTGCAAGTTAGGCAGAGAAAAAGCTGAACAGACCCTGCTCTTCCGCATCACCGCAGCACTAAAGGAGTATCTTGGGAACACTGTCAAAAGACAGGAGTTCCAAGTTTCCTGTCCAAACCAGGCTAGAAAACCTGCTGCCGTCCAGCATAAACCCGAGAAATCCTCAATGACCTAAATAAGGAAATATCTGCACATGAAATCAGCTTTCTGTAGCCGAGTGACCAGGACCTCTGCTCGCAATTACCCGCCCGTGTAGCAGATGAGAGCACGCTGCTGAAATCCCCTGCCTGTCCCGAGCCACAGGCCAGCACACTGCCCTGATCCCTGCCCCAGAGGAGCCGCAGACATTTGTGTGCTCATGCATTAGCTGTGCAGGGCTGAGCGTGCATGAGGGAAGAAAAGCATTATTGTTGCCACGATGAAGACAAATCATCAGCTAGAAATGCAATCCCTTTAAAAGTGTCTCGGTTCTGGCCTGCTGGTTATATAAATGCCTCAGTTTCACTCTTTTCCCTCCCCCCTGCATAAACCCAGAGTATTTTCAAAAGCCAGATTATTCTGCCGTTGTTCCCCAGGACAACCTTCCTTAGCACCACAGAAGTTATAACAAGAAACCTACTCAGCAATTACATTTCGACAGTGAAAACACACTGGCAGTGGCACTCCATACAGCATTTATGAATACAAATAGTGCTATTAGCATTTGGTGGGAGATCAGCTCCATCATTAATTGCATGCCTGTTAGGGAGAGTGATAAGGCTGGAAGGTTTATGTTACCAAAGGGAGAGAGAAAGGAACAGCCTAGAAAATCTGCGTGTACATTAAGACAGACATCATGGGAGCTGCGGAAGAAATGGGTGAAGGGATCCAGGAGATACGCCAGGGACATTGGGAAAAGGGATCCAGGAGAGAAGCTGAGGGACACTGAAGTCCCTTGCTCTTGGGTAGCTGTTCAGCAAACCAGACTGCTCAAGTCAGGAGGGATCCTATATGTCAAGGGGTGTCAATCCCCCTTGAACAGCCCTTCTCACCTGCCCCTGCAGCAGCCTTCAGACTACACCACCACCCAGGCAGAGTGCTCTGCTGAAGAACCTCCTCTACACCTTGCCTCCAACATGCCCCTCACTGGCGCTGCCAGAAAAGATCCCTCTCTCACAGGAGTCATTCCCAGTCAGAGAACCATTACAAGGAAGCTGGCCAGAGGTGAGATGGGTGAATACTTATTTCCACTTAAGACTGATTTTCCCACTGGGCAGTTGGTTCACTCTGCATTAATTTGGCTGAGAAAACTCATCCCCATGCTTTGTTTTTCGACCCACACACAATGGGACAGTTCTCCTGGTTCTCCTGGGGTTCTGGGGAATGTACACACACACACACTACCTCACACCCTTCAGCCTGTGAACTGTGAGCACTGTAGACAGATCAGTGGTATTTAAGGAGAACAGGAGTGTATTTACACTGGGCACCACTGGTTGATGGGATGACTCATGTCAGAGCCTTCTCTGCCACTTCGAAATCAGCTCAGGCAGCTCCAGGGCAAAAGCCTGTTTCCTGCAGCAGGCAGAGCACCTATCCTATGCCCAGGTGGGTTCAAGACCTGGGCTTGAACTCACGTCTTGGCCCAGGGGCTGGAGTCAAACCAACCTCATCTGCGGGCAGAGGGGCTGACTCTGAGCCTCTTCGTGTCCGCAGGCAATCCCACCAACGTCCGTGGGGCAAACGGTACCCCCAAAGGGCTGTGCATGGGGGTGATTCTGGGGGGTGGTGGGGAGGTCGGGGTGGGGGAGGATGGAGAAACAGAAAACTGACGGGAAAGGTAAAAATGCCTGCTTCCCTCTCAGATTCTCACCTGAAATAGTCACTGCAGGCAGCCAAGACAACTTTATGAACCTGAAACACTTCATTATTTATAGTGAGGATGACATCAAGCAGCTGAGCCTGAGCTCGGAGCGAGGCCAGTCCCTGCAGTAGAGTGGTGCTGTGGCCAGGAGCAGAGAACGTGCATTTCAGGGTGCTGTTCTTGTCAGCCATGCTAAAAACAGAACAAGAGAGACAGGCTGGTTTTAAATTAAAACAATATGTGGTATACCTACAAAGCATGCTGGGGAAGATACTGTAACACGAGGCAGTTAAGAGCGCAAATTCCCAGCTCAATAGCCACACAGAACATCATGACATCAGTCCCTCAGTTGGATTCCCTTCTCCCAGTACGAGAGACACTTCCAAAGTTTTAAATTATACTTTCACATTTCTGACAGCCCGTCACACTGCAGCACACACGGGCTTCAGAGACCCTGCAAACATCAGCAGCGGGGCCAAAAGCTCCAACCAACACCCCTGTCCCTCCCCACACTACAACCACCCCAGAGTCCACCCTGACCTTGGCTTCAACCACAAGACTGAATCACAGTTGCTTATTCTTCTCACCACCTCTCCTGACCGCAGCTGCTAGATACTCCGTACGGTCCAAGGACAGCCCTGCTAGCCCTGTTTGATCCCTTCCTCTGGCCCGACCCTCATGAGAAGAGCAGAACCAAAATACTCCATGGGACTGGCTGCTCTACCCAACATCACCTGTTTGAACTGCACTGTCAACAGTCCCCTCCCAGTGTAAATATCTCCTTGGTTTCCCCAATGCCTCTCACACACGTTCCCCAGCGTGGAGAGCATCACTCTTCGATTCACTTGGCCTCAGATGCACTTGTCAGTGAGATGAACATCAGCAGTATCTCTCCACAAGTGGAAAAAGACTATTAGATGCCCTGTGCTCCTCTGGAAGTACCTATGACCTGCTGCAGATTGCTGAGTGGGGTGACAGTGGGACAGCACGCCCTGCCTGCCGGACCGGACCCACTCCTGCCAACAGAAGCATGAAATCTTAAATTCATTTGCAAACTTAATCCAACCCTGGACTCCTTTTCAGGATCAAGATCTGAGTCCTTCTGGGAAGAAAACATGCAGAAGAACCAGTACTCGGGGTGGGGTTTATGTTGTCAGAGCATCCCACTATTTGGTGTCAGCATTTTAAGGGGTACTTTATGGAAGTGTGACATGAAAACATCCCAAGAAGATCTCACTGAATCTGGAACACTGGTTTACTTGCTCTCTAGTCCACGGTGAGAGAGCGCACTTCACACTGTGCTTAAAGGGTATTATTACTGCAGAGGCAGAATAAACGAATAAAGCCAAAAATAAACAGCACAGAGACCAGGTCCCAGTGCGCCAGGGGCTGTACGATCCCATCCTCCACTAACAACTGTCCCCAAGAGCTGCTACCTGAACAACAACAAACCCACACACAATGGGAGAAACAAGTCCACGAGGTCAGAGCAGAGTCAGGGAGATGGGATAACAAAAAAGGGGATGTAAACAATCCCCACACAATAAGGAACAATGGTCAGGACTTGCTACTGCCTAACTTATCGGATTGCAATTTCCTGCTGGCTTTACCGAGGAGGCGAGTTAGGGGAAATCTGTGATGTTCATCAGAGGGAAGCTGCTTTGGGAGAGGCTCTAGAGCTCTTTGGGATGCTGCAGGATGCAGATAGCAAATCTTCACAGCCTGCTTCAAAACTCCTCAGGCTTGGGAACACACGTCAAAATTCACAGAGTTCCTACCGGGATGGCTGATGGCCGATACTGTCAGTTGTGCTTCCTGGAGCAGAAATCTGAAATGCCTACCTTCAAGTCAAAGCACACTGAAAGCCTGAGTTCAGAGAGCCGAGTCCAGCTACAACATCCTTCCTATAACAAGAAGGATTAGCGAAAAGTCAGTTGCTGACAAGACCTTTATCCATTACTGCGCGAGCCAAGAAACATCTCTCCACTCCAGCTCTTCCCATGGCCAAAGAGGAAGGAGATCGGAGGGAGCGAGGACATGAATATTCATCACGTCAAACTCATTTTGCTCTCCCCTCTGGAGCCGTGGCTTTGATTCGCTGGAGGAAGCACGGAGCCTAAGCAAGGAAATGCTGTTGCCTCTGCACACAGCTCCCTGCACCCAGCAAACCCTTTTAGCTTCACGCTGGACAGGTAAATACCCACAGAGAGCACCAGTGGCTCGGCTGGGAGATGGCAGCTCCTGTAACTCTGTCAGACTCCATCTCCTGCAGGATTCTTCTCCTGGGAATTTTATTCAGTGGGTTTGGGGTTTTTTAAGCGATTTTAAACATTCCTTTTCCCAGCCCAAGGGCTCACCCACGTAGGATTGCTTTCACTGTATCTACAGCGTTCCCAGTGCGGGTGCCTCTTCAAACAACAAGCTTTACCTGAACAAACATTCCCCTTTTTTTTCCTTTCTCTCAATTAACATTTACAGGCACTGTTGATACCCAGAGTGTAAGTTTAAAGTAGATGGAGGACTAAATCTGGGTGGGTAGATGTTTCCGTGCTGGAATAAACATGTTTGTATGTGTGATTTATTTCAATAGGTAATTGTGAACGGCTCCCCCTGAAAAAACTCCCTGTACCAGTTCCTTTGTCTATTTACAGGTATAGACTGAAAGGATCCGATGATTACACAATCCTCCAGAGGAGGAGGAGGAGAAAGGCAAAACAAAACAGCGAGAGAGTCGCTGGTAACGTCCAGTGGCCTTAGTCTGGAAAAGAAAGAGCGTTTCTAGAAGAGCTGGAAGCAAAATAAAATCCACACAAAGCAGGAGAAATCAAGTAAGAGCCTCAGAAAAACCAAAGTGGGGGGAGGAGAGGTGAGAGAACAGCACCAAATGCTGTTTGCAGGGCGGTTGGGAAAAGGGATGGGAGGTAACAGCAGGCTTGGCTCGAGCCAGGCTGCCGGCCGGGGGGCACGCCGTGCCAGCGCCGGGCATCATGCCCCATGGCCTTGCTTTCCCCTCCTCACACTGCGCTCCCCAGAGAAGAAGAGAGGCAGGGTTGGGTGTCAGATACTAGGGAAAAAAACAGAAGAACTATCACAAAAGGAAACCTTGAACATCTGAAAGTGCCTTTGTGAGGCTGTCCCTGTCTCAGCTGAGATCGGAATACGCTGGGTACTTGTTGCTGAACAATCTGCTAGAGAAGACACAGCCTTGCAGACAAACTTGGGGAGAGTTGCATCCACTCCTCGGCAGCTCAGAGCATGCCTCCAAGATAAAAGCCTTTCATCACACAATAGCGAGAGAGTGTTGATTCTGCTCCTTCCCCCTTTCCTTTCTGATGGAGGCAGGGCTGGAGAGCTTCTGGAATCTTCCTCGGGTCTTTGTCCTCAAAAGGACGGCACGGAGTGAAGTCCTTCCCCTGCCGCAGAGCTCTGCGGAGGTCTCTGTGGCCAGAGCATCCTTTGGCAAGGGCCAAGCACGCTCGCTCAGAGTGGGGTCAAGTGTGTCTTGCTACACCAGGCAAATTTATCCTTTGAAAAGATGTAACACATTTTAAAAAAATAAAAATTTAAAACTCACATTTGCATCAAGCAGCACTTGCAGTGCACACCCCACTGTGATCTGCAAGCCAGCTGCAAGGGGATCGGAAAATGTTTGCATGGTCGGGCCTCTAGCAGGAATATATTGGTACAAAGGTGACTTTCCCCATATGGAAATAGCTGTAGCAGTGAAAGGCACCTTTATATTCACATAACTGCATCCGTTGCACAAGCAGTGGGGCAGCTGGAATTCCACAGGCACGCCGGTTCAGAAGGGTGATCCACTCTGGGCAGCACCCTCAAGGACTCGGGTAGCACCACCCGTACCCGACTTCCAGCAAGGGGCTGCTGGGGAACGAGTAACAGGATTGGGGATTTGTCTGCAAGCTGCTGCTCTGAAGCCAGATTGCTTTCAATCCTCTCCAGGCACTGCAGGATAGAGCTCAGCATGGCGTGTGTGACCGTAGCTCCAGGAAAATCACCCCAAAGCCATACACAGGCTGCAGGCTTGTGAAGACGTTAACACAAGGGTGAAGGGAGTGGCAGGCAAGGCAAACAGCCCCAAAAATCCTCCAGCTCCTGCTGTCCCTGTTGCAGAGCGGGGCGATGTGCTCACCCTTGCCCCAAGCACGCTGCCCACGTCCTCAGCTGACGTTTCTGAGCGAGGGCTGCTTGAGTTTTCTGACTAGAAACAGATGCAGTGAGGAGGCAGACATTTAAGGGCCACGCTCCAAGGGTCAGTTCAGCTGAGGCACAAAGAGCGCCCCAAAGAACAGCCGTCCCCTGGCTCTGCCTCCCCGATGCTCCGCAGCATCACGTGTAATCCAAGATGCGTTGCGAGCTAATGAATCATTTTTACCAAATCTGTCCTGCTGATTAAAAACATCAAGGCTGGAATTAAAGGCTTACCGAGCATGAGTTCATATTTCAGCGTGTTTGCAACTACCACACCAGTACAAATGGAGGGAATTACAGCAGCCCAGATTATAACGTTTCAGTGATTGAATTAAGTAAAGAGAAATCTTTTGCTACACAACTGCCTGTCATCTTCCTACTCTCCTTGCATAACACGGGCCTCCTCGGGAGGAGGGATAGTTCAGTGCTGGCTCTCCGTCCCAGTTCAGCATCCTTCCTAATATCCACCCCCGTTTCCCCGCTCTCCAGGCAGGTGGTGCTCGGTAATTTTTCATACAGGAGGAACTCAAGGGGGTTTTGGCAAGATTTCTAAGCGAGGCAAACGTCCAACAGCCAGCCTCTCTGGTAAACATGAGCTCTGAAGGTAGGACCCCACGGGGCATGGCTGGGGTACAAGAGAGGAGGGAGGCAAAGCAGCAGCCTCAGTGTGTGTTCCCAGGCACCACGGACGCAGTGCCAGGGCTCTTCTGTGGGTAAACAAAGGACCTGGGGCTGCAAAACAGCCAGCGAGGCATCTTCTGAGCGCTGCAGCCTGCAAGAGATTGCTTCTGGTGAGAGCAGCACAACTGCCATAAAGCTGAAGAGGAACTTTATTTAGAACATAGGGTATGAATATTAAGGACCTTCTTTAAGAACCTCTGAAAGGCAGCATTATAGATATTTTAATAATGCAAATCATTTAATGCCTTTAGTTTCATGCCTAAGTAAAAAACACATTCAGATTCTGATTTTTAAACTACAATTAAGACACTTAAAATCAAAACAAAAGTCAAACTCCCTCAGATAAGTCACTGGTAGCCATGGTTACTGTAATATTTCAGATCCTGAGGCTTTATATCACATGCCCAAGTGATGAAAATGAGTTTTCAGCACCTCACACTAACAAATGTTACGTTAGGGCAAAAAGGCTCAACCCTTTACTGTAGTTTTGCTGTTCCACGGACTCATACGGGGACTTTTGGACAACCAACCCATAGCCTTTTCACCCCCCCAAAAAAAAGGCATGGAGAGGTTTCCTTTAACTTTGGGTGCAAAGAAGATTAGATGCTGCCAAGCAACGAGACTCCAAAATACCTGCCCTGTTAACCTACTTACATTCCCAGCAGTGAGCAAGACTGTCACCGGCACCCCATCACAAACAGCATTTGCCATCGCTTCCCTGTCCAAATTAGCAACAAGCAGCACTTAATGATCAGCAACTAATTAAATATTAACGCATCAAGTAAGGAGATGTTTTCCAGAGAAACGTAATCATCGTTAGGGAAGATATGTGAGCGAAATAACTCGATCGATGTCCTTGTTCCCTTTTCCACCTCCTCCCCTTGATTTCTCCTATGCCCCCACTCACTTTCCTCTCCTGAGCCCCCTCGTTCGTCAGAGGCAATAAATGCAAGTAGAAAGCCTGTGCCTAACGTCTCGATGGAGAAGCGACTAGCAATCTGGAGAGCTCAGAGGAAGAGATTATAAACCGGTCTGAGTTTCAGCAGGAGCAGTACTCTGAGTAAAAACCGGGCTGAGGAGTGACGCCTGAGGAGTGATGTGTGCCAGGTGTCGCCTTTTGCCTCCTGCACTTCAAGTCTCTGCATTAAAGAGAAGTCAGAGTTTGGCAGGGGAGAGCAGGTAGCGTTCACTGTTTCAAAGGAAAAGCAAAGCCCAACACTCCAAGCATTTTCAGTCGTGCTACAGGCACCCCATAGCCTTGTCCCTCTCCCAAAGCGGGGCCTGAGGGCTGTCCCACACTGGGACAGGACTGGGCGCTGCTGGGGTCAAGGACACCCTAGAACCCTAAGGTAAGGCAGCAAGTTGAAGCAAAAGGCTTTTCAATTTTATTTTAATGTTGATTTTAAATATTACTTTTTGTCCCTGAGAAGTGCCAGACACGTTTCCAAACCCGTGGGTTTTTTCTTCTCTGAGCTGGACTCACCCAGGCCCATCAGACACACACACACACAAACAGATTCTGCTCCCAGGCTTCAATCGGTAGGTTGTTCACCAGCCAAAGGAGGTGGGACTCTGGTTTCCGCTAAAAGCACTAATAAAACTGGATGTCTGTCAAGAGCTGGCTGGCCTGGCAAAATGGAGCACTGGAGCACGGAACAACAAAGCCCAGGGTGAAGCATATGAACACATTAAACTCCACAGCACCTCATGGAGGTTCAGCTTGAAGGACTGGTCAGTACGTGCTGTACCCGGGACAAACTGGGGACGTGGGGGTGTGAAGAAAGAAAAAGATTCTTAAAAATGTTTGTCACGGAGCCAGAGTCATGTTTGCACCAGGGCAGGGACAAGTGGGAGCGGCAGTTCGGGCCTCTTCGTTCAGCAACCAAAGCAACTCTCAGGTAAGGGCTCCATCCACCCAAATTTGCACACCGGGGTCTTGGAAGGGCACAAAACATCAGGCCAAGAAGATGTTTTCCCAGGGTCTCTCACTTCTCTCTACCCACACCCAGAGCTATCACAGAGGACCTCGTCCCTGATGGGGATTTTCCTGGGGCACCCTCAGTCCTGCCCCAACCCAGCACAAGGGATGTACATCATCCATTCCCAACAAGACCCCGACACTTCACAAGCTCAACCTGTATTTCTACAATGGCCAAGAATGGGAAGATACTATCCCATCCCCCCCAAACTTTACCACCATCATATTCTTGTCAGCCCCAAACCTAATCCCACTGAGCTGGGAACAAACCGAGCAAATATAAAAATCACTCTAAGCTTGTAAATTACTCTGGCAGCCACAGGCTGTATCACAGCAATGAAGGCAGCTGCCTGCGGCTCCCAAGCTCAGCCAGCCACACGAGGACCCCCAGAAGGACGGTGGGTTTTACACCACGTCAGACCTGCCTGTGCATCCACCGTACCCGGCTAAGCACAGGCTCTTCGTACACTCGATACGCCCGCTGACAGCGCTGCCTTAAACAGTTCCACATTTCCCCACCATCTGGTCCAACCCTGCCAAGCCCGGCTCTAGGAGAAGGAAAGCTCCAGCCTCGCGGGAGCAGAGACCCGCAGAAAGCAGAACCACCCCTCACAACACACCCCGCGGTGGCTTTAGCAGCCCGCAGCGGCAGCGGGGATCTTGTGCGCCCGCCAGCCCCTGCACACCTCTCCCAGCAGCACCCGTGGCAGAGCCGCTGAGCAAAGGCCGAGAGGCACCTAGTGGTGTCGGGAAGCACAGCAGAGCCACCAAGGCCACCCCAAAAGTGTCACCCATCCCAGCACCACGCGCTGCTGCCCGTCGGACACCATCCTGCTCTTCCTCCCACCCAACCCCAGGCGCAGAGCAGAGCTGCTCCGTGGCACAGCCACCACCACTCGCATCCCGAGGTCCGTCAGGACCTGTCTCAGCTTCCCAGCTCATCACAGGTCGGCAACGGCTGGGTCAGGATCTCATTTTGGCTCTGGCAGCAGCCCTGAGTGGGGCAGAACGTGTTCCCCCTGCCAAGCAAATCACACTGCGACCCTGTCCCACACCACCATACCGGGCTCTTTGCTCCACGCCTTGGAAAACCTGAGGAGAAGCTTCCCGGTCCGACTACGGGGTACTGGGAGCAGCGTTGGTCTCACCCTGCCTCTGCCTGCAGCAGCCAACTGCATCCTCGGGCAGTTTTACAATAGAAACGACAGGGCTGGTTGCACACCGAGTAGGTACCACAGCGTGCAGTGACCCACAGCACACCTCTCCTCTCCCTGTACCTCCACCCTCCAGATTACTGCCTCTGAGCAGCTAGGGATCTTGAGCAAAAGCAGCGTAAAATGATGAAACAGCCGACGACAGCAGAAAAACCCCACCATCCCTTTAAAGCAAACCAAAGGAGGCATGTTTTCCAGCAGATGCAAGCAGCTGTCCTGGCACTTGGCATTGTCACACCAATTCCAACTCGGTCCCCAGGATCAAATCCTCTTACCATCATGGCTGCTTGCAGCCCATTTCCCTCGTTACCTACATCCCCCGTGCTTACCTCCTGACTGGCTCACGCCCATCCTAAGCATCACGATGTTCCCAGGCTCCCTGGGCAGTTCAGTTCTGTGCCACCCTCACTGCGTCACCTTGACGGAATGACCCACGACCCAAGAAGTGCAGTGACAGCTTAACAGCCACCGATTTCGGTGCAAGTTCAGCAGTTTTCTCCCCCATAAATGAGAAACTGGAAAAGACTCCTTAGCCATCAACCTGTGATGCGAGGCTCCTCCTCAGCGAGCACTCACTGCTACCCAGTGCTACCCAGCACGTGGAGGTACGACGGGAACTTTTAAAGAATGGCTGAAGTTTCCTTCAGGTCTGACTAAAACCTCCGGCTCAGAAGTGCCCTGATGGTGAAAAGGAAAGCAGTGGTTATTGTCAGGGAGATTCAATTAGGGTGTAAACATCTACGCCACATCCACCAGACCTGACAGCTACATGTGTTTCTCAATTGCCACATGGCCGGGCACAGAGCATGGGAACCACACAAAACTCAGCTCTAAGGAATAACGCAAAGTCTGACTGAAGACCCAAGATTACAGGAGCACAAAAGCAAGGCAGGCTGGCAGCCCGTATCACCACCTTCCCCTGGCCTGGTTTCACTCCATCCTCCTGCACATCTGCTCTCTCTCTCCCACCACTTCCTTCAGAAGGAGCAAGGTCAGGGGAGTTCAGGCCGACTTTCTCTCCACGGGAGCCCAGCCGTATGCACTCTCAGATAAGGAAGACCTGTGGGTCCCCCTCACCCATCCATTCTGGCCCTGACAGGGGGCCGCTTTCGACAGGCCTGCCAGCGTGTAACAACATTAGGGAGGGGTTTGAGAAGTGTTTACACAACCCGGCTGCCTTCCTGTCTTCGGGGGATTACTGCCCATCTCAGAGACACACAGCTCTCCTCAACAGCTCGCCTGGGCACCTCAGTTAATTCCCACTTAAAGGTCCACACAGTAACATCCCCCCCCAGCATCTGAGGTGTTTTCCCTAGCCCTTTGGCACCCTGCGCTGTACAGCCCTACCCCACCAACACTGCAGCAGAGCACACACCTCATTATCCCAGAGCTTCTCTGACCAAGGATACCTATGGATTTCAGCATTTCCTCCACACTTACTTGCCCACCAACCTCAGAGCATACCTTCAGGAGCAGCACAGTACTACACAATGAATTATGTAGCCTGAAACTCTCTCTCCGCATGACAGTGAGAGCTGGGAGTAAAATATGAAACCCATTTGTAACTCATGAAACTCTACCCATAGAAAAAAAAAAAAAAGAAGAAAAAAGAGGCAATTTTATTTCAGAACAGAAGATTTGGGCTGGTGCTTTCCAATGCAGAGCAACGGCCTTATCTCAAGCCATCAGTGTGTCCAGAGGCTTCTGTCCGTAGCACCTGGCTGAGAGGAAGCAAAGCGTCGCCCGCAGAGGAGTTCACTCTCCTGCTCTGGGGAAGCCAGCGTACGCACGGGGAACCGGCATCAGCCACGCGGTAGCAATTCCAAAGATGGAAATTCTGTCCGTGCTGCCTGAGTAACAGTGCACCACCGAAATGGCATGTGTGCAACAGCAAGAGAGGACTTTGTCCTTTTGCCTTAGAGAGTAAATACTCAGTAAGTGCAAAAAAGTCACAAGTGGAAGCACCTAACAAGGAATCCCTGTTGACAGGGAATGCCCTTGAGAGTCTCCTCTCGCTCTGTAGGGACAATGGGACATGTCCAGCATCCCCCGTTGGGTTTCTCCCCTGTATTCACCAGTAAACCCACCCTTTCAAAGACTAACGAGAAGCAGTACCCAAATTTCCACGGGCTTTACTTTTAAGCTAACAAAGAAAATAAACATGCAGCGATGGGGAACACGGCGGAGCTACAGCTCAGGGAACAAAACTGCTGCAGCTCCAGTCTGGGTGATTTATCACAGCCCTGAAACAAATTACTTCCATTTCTCACTGCTACACACCCAGCACGGAGAAAAATCCCGGGCGCCGAGCGAGCGGCCCTGCCGACACCGGAGTGAAAGAAGTGCTGCTGCTCCTGTTCTGAGAGGGAAGAAAAAGGAGGTGCAGAGAGATACGGTGAGATGCCCTGGGGAACACAGCACATAAATTACACAGGTGGTCATTAGGAAATAAAAAAATAAATGGTAAATAATAATAATAATAATTTATGTATATGAGGTGAGAATTCCGAGAGGCTTCTCCAGTGCCAAACAATGGCTGTGAGTGGTTCCCTCTCCACGGCGTGACATGCAGGGTGGCTATTTCAGGAGCGCAGGGAGAGCGAAGCGGAGGATAAACACTGCTTTGACGCAAAGTGACAGGTTGACAGCGAAACACCCGAGAAACAGACAACACAACTTCCCCAGCACCGTCCGACACGGGTAACTTTCGGACAAGGATGGGCAGAAAAGCCCTGGGAACTGAAACACCTCCACCAACAGGTACCACGACAGCCACCCACCCGCCGAAACACCTTCCAACACCGAGGAACCCCTTGGGGACCAAACCCAGCAACCCAGGGAGGGGTGTGCAGCCCAAGGGGGCTGTGGCTGCCCCATGGCTGAGGTGGGCACGGGGCTTGGGGCTGCCCCACAGCCAGAGGGCTGTCTCTACCCTACAGCAGCACAGGGGATGGGGGGCAACAGGCTGGGCCTGAAACACCAACACCCGGTGCCTCTGTAGCCCCATCGCCCTGGGGTCCCTGTGCCCTGGGCTCCGCACGCTGCTCGGGGGTCACTCAATATTTGAGGGCCTCCCTCGCACCTCAGCTTCTCATCTGCTCTGCCCGGGACAGCGCTATGATTAATTACTGCCGTTCTCCTGCGGGGCACTCCCGGCCGCCGGGCCGGGCCCTGGCCCCTCCGCCCCTCGGGACACCGGGCCGGGCCCTCCGCCTCGCCAGGACTCCCGGGAGAGGCAGCGCGGAGAATGAAAGGGGAAATAAAATGACACTGGGGCGTTTGTGGGCACCGGAGGGAGGGAGGCGGGCGGGGAGCCGCCGCCACCGGGCCCACCCGGCCCCC
>VZTU01016429.1:0-12118 GCA_013400835.1 Zapornia atra
AAATGCTGATACAAATGGAGTGACCAATTTTGTTTATCAGAATCCAATACATTGCTCGTAGACAAAGCATCACCCCCTGAGAGCCCACTGACTTTACCTCCTGGACTGCAGACAAGTGACAAACCCAGAGCTGGTTTAAGAACAGCAAAATCTGAGACTAAACAAGAGGACTGCTCATGTGCCAAGGGTGAACCCATCTACCTAAATGTGGGAGGGAGATGGGAGTTTCAACAAGACCTGGTATTCCCCATGACGACGCAGTCGGTAACGAGCTACCCAGTCCAGTCCAGAATGGAGACTCTGGAGAACACAACGAGCCAAACTGTGCTCTGAACTCTCCTCACAGAAATACTTACAGTCACCCTAACTTCAAACTAGATCCCACTCAGTGCCACCGACCTGCATCAGGTGCTCAGTCCTCCCACAAGCTTCATACACAGGCCATGAATTTAACAGCTTGAGCGGGCAATCCCATTTCCTACAGTTCTGAGAGACTCCAGTGGAAAAAGCTTGCATGAATGCCCTCTCTTCAGAGCCTTGCTTTTCCCAACCTCTGCTTTTTCACCAGCTGTCTCAAGACTATAGGATTATACAGAGATTAACAACAACAGATCCACAAGTCATTCTAGTCAACTCATCATCCGAGATACTGAAGCAGCTCTGACTCCAGTCAGATTCAGTCACTGTTTCAAGTGTGCACGTGGAGGGGGTAGGGGGGGTGGATTTTGTAGACCTACCTCTAGAAACAAACCAGCAAGCCTCAAACCTGCATGTTGGCACAAAATCTTTGAGGGAAAAGCCATCAAAATTAGCCTCAGGTGTATTCAGAGAGGCGTGTTCCAGAAACCCAGATGGCAAAGTGAAACGCCTCTGCTCTGCCACACATTGTACTTCTTACAATTCAAAGAAGACTGGAGACAACACCTAAGAACCTTTTGCCATTGAAACAGGGACTTAAGACTTTCAACCACCTTGCAGATGTTTTATATGAGAATACAAAATGAGTTTAAACCCAAAAAGTTGGTTTCGTCCCCTGTATCAAATACTTGAAAACAATGCTTAAGAAATCACTTGAAACAAGTAGTCATCATCTTGTTAACTGAAGTTAACAGGAAATGGGTTTGCAGTTTCAGGTTGGTTTTTTTGCTCCACTGGATTAGTATTTTCATTACCAGAGCAATAAATTCCCTGACTGGGAAAGACACTGGTGGTGGCCTGGAAGTGTCTTGGATTGGACTGCCATGTCGTTAAGTGCTTGTACTCAAAAACCATAGAGCCGTCAGAAAGCATCCCTTTCTGGGATGGGGAACAAGTTGTTTCCAGCACAGACTTCCCTCAGGTCAGTCTCTCTCCCAGGTGTGGCTGGGTTTATGGCACAGACCCTTGTTTTAGCCTCCAAGTTGCCTCCCTTGTCCCCATGCGAATCCTCCCGGTCGCTCTTCTGGCAAGGGGTTGTAATTAGGATCCTCCTCTGGTGTATCAAATATGGCTTTCCTAGGGAACAGAACAATGTGGGGGTTTGTTTCCTTCAGATGACATTTCAGAGTAAGCCCAAGACTACACAAGTTCAGCCAGCCTACAGCATCCTCCCTCAGAAACAGCCTAAGGCACTAGGGCTTCTTACCCAAGCCACGCTTGCTCTCCCCTTAGGAGCCATCTGGAAGGGTCTAGAATTTAGGTGCCTAAATCAAGGGAAACTGGCAAAATTCACCTGAAAGTCAAAATTCCACCTCCATGGTAAGGCTGAATTTCAAAAAGCTAGTGTGTTCTCCCAGGCTGAGAGAACAAAAACCACATGGGACACTGAAGAGTGCTGTGTGTGCCTTGAGAAGGGGACAAAGTAAGAGACAAACACAGGCACTAGGATCTCAGTCTCACACCAACCAGAAGACTGAAAATCCTTTGACACATCATTCCTATTGATTAGAAAAGTCATGCTTAATCCTACAGGTTGCTTTCTCACTCTCAAAACTGCTTTCAGAGGTTTTCTCCCCACAGATCTCTTTCTGCAGGAAGAAAAATGCAGTAGATGCTTGGAAATACACAAGCAAACAAAAAGAATTCCCAGACTGCATACAAGCTATCATTACATCCAAAACATCTTACAAGTGAAGTGTGCTTAACAAGACAGTCCTTAGAATAGCTAAAGGGATTGTTTCTCTTCACCCAGAGTGGCAGGCCAGTTCAGAGAAGTTTTCAGAACAGGAGAAAAGGTAACACTGGGTGTGTTACAGCATTACAGCTAACTCAAAGAAAATTAAAGCATCTAGGGAAAAAATCTACAATCCCAGACTCAGTGAAGACCCACACACAGCTTTCTGAATGCAGACAGGTAAAAGGATTTCAGTGTCAGCCTATCTTCAGGCTGACACTTTTTCCACAGCAGAAGCAAGCTGCTGAGACAGCACCCATTGCTCCAACAGTCTCAGGATTCCTCCTAAGCACAGCTGGGTGTGTGTAAGTTAGTCCCCAACTTACATATCTGTAACATCCTCCCCCCTCATTTGGCAACACACCACTTAAACAACAGAGCAAGCACAGACTCTCTCAAGCTGCCCAAGTGACCAGAAGTTGATGTGACTGAATTGCAAACAGTTTTCCATGCAAGCACTCTGCCTACTGTCCGTTCCAAATCAGACACCACTACTTACAGGACAGATGGTGTTCTCAGAAGCCTTCCACCACCAGGCTGATTGGGAAAGACATCCTCTAAGAAGAAATATATATGCCCCACAGCAATGCCTAGGGTATAAAGTCAAATGGTTATTTGTCAGTACTTCCCCTTGACAACTTTCAAATGCTTCACTAGAGTTCTCAGGGGAAGGAAAAAAAACCAACAACCCCAAAGCAACCCACACATTGATTCTTTCATAGAAAAGATAAGAAGAGGTAGAGAAACACAAAAGAAAAATGATGAAGCAGGCTTGACGTCAGGTGAAAAGCTGAGATTACACTATAAGACATGAATACAAGAAAAACTGCTTGCCATTATTAAACATATTGATGTTATGGCTTTATTAGCATTGATAAAGATAGTACTATAAGCTATTTTAGACCAATAGCCTGATGCCCACAGTTAGATTATGCACCCAGGCTGATCCCAAGCAAGAAAAGAGCCAAAGTATCAGAAGCTCTTTCCACCCTTGTTACAGCACAAGGGCTATAACCACAAGAGCCTGGTGTAAGTATACAATCACTGTACCAGACCAACTAACCCTGAGTGAAGAGCATTTAGCCCTTAGGTTTATTCCACCTTTTCTTTGTTTCATGTAAAACATTAGCATGAACAGATCCTTGATGTTCTTGCAATTCCTTACCCAGGAGATCCACAATGATGGAGTTCCCCAAAAGCAGAGAAAAGCCCATCAACACCCAGGGTAGAAAAGGGGCTTGGAAGATGAGAAGGCCAAAGAAGTTCATGCGGACGTAGGGATTCCTGCGGCTCCACACGTACACGAGCATGATTGTGAATGCCTGGCCCAGGAACACCAAGTTCACAAACAGGCCAATAAGCTGTGAGGGGTGGCTAAAGGAAACACTGCAAGCATGAAAAAAGAGAGCTGCAGCTTGACCTGTAACCATAGGATCACAGAATCATACACTGGCATGGGTTGGAAGGGACCCCAAGGGTCACAGAGCTCCAACCCCCCTGCCACAGGCAGGGACACCAACCTCCAGGCCTGGAGCTACACAAGGTTGCCCAGGGCCCCATCCAACCTGGCCTGGAACACCCCCAGGGATGGGGCACCCACCCCCTCTCTGGGCAGCCTGTTCCAGCCCCTCACCACTCTCTCTGGAAAGAACTTCCCCCTAATATCTAATCTAACCCTTCCCTCCTTTAGCTTTAATCCATCCCCCTTGTCCTGCCATTATCTGCCCTTTTAAAAAGTTGAATCCCCTCCTGCTTATCAGCTCCCTTCAGGGACTGGCAGGCTGCAATGAGGTCCCCCCACAGCCTTCTCTTCTCCAGGCTGACCCAGCCCAGCTCCCTCAGCCTCTCTTTGTAGGGCAGCTGCTCCAGCCCTCTGAGCATCCTCGTGGCTCCTCTGACCCCTCTCCAACAGCCCCACATCTCTCTTGTATTGGGGGCCCCAGCTCTGGACACAGGACTCCAGCTGGGGCCTCAGGAGGGCAGAGCAGAGAGGGACAATCCCCTCCCTGTCCCTGCTGCCACCCCTCTTTTAACCCTCTTTTTCTTTTCAGGCAATGCTGGTATCTCTCCTCTCCCAGGTTCAAGTGAATCACACCTACTGTTGATGAAATCCAGCACCTGCAGGAAGACTCAGGGTGGCTGCAGGGTGAACAATCTGGCTTGAGATCCCTGAAGCATCAACCTGAGCACAACTGTGCACCTGAGCAGACCCCTTTTGGCTGATCACCTCATTTTCATAACCCTGTAAGACCAACTCAATATTTAACAGCAATGATCACAAAGCATTCCCAGAATCACAAGGTTGGAAAAGACCTTTAAAGATCATCCAGTCCAACCATTCCCATCCTAAGCTGAACCATTTCCCTCAGTACCTCATCTGCGCTTTTTCTAAGCGCATCCAGGGGTGGGGACTCAGCCCCCTCCCTATGCAGCTTGTTCCAGGCCCTGACAACTCATTCAGTAAGTAATTTTTTTCTAATGTCTAATCTAAACCTTTCCCTGGGGCAGCTTTGTGCCTCAAAACCACTTCAACAAAGACAGCTATCCCTACAAATGAAACCTCTTATCACCGAAGAATTCAAAGTCACATCATGGTTTCAGTTCTCACTTATCTTCAGCTTTACTGAAGCAGTTTGGATTTTAAAAACAAACAAAAAAACCCCAAAAACCCAAGAAGAAAAGGATACAGTCATTAAAAGTCCTCCAAAAAGGAACATAAATACAAAATCTGCCGTCCGACCTCGAAAGGAACCTTCTTCCAGCATCCGGCAGTAACGATATCTGAAGTCACAGGTCAGGAAAATTTGACTGCAAATGAGTTTAAAGCAAGATCCAAGCAGAAAAGGATTTCATTATCCATGAGCTAGGACGTTAAGGATTTTAGCAATTTGCTTCAAGTGTCTCTTTTCTGGATACCTCAACAGAGAGGGACACCCAGGAGAAAAGAGAAAGTTAACTCAGCGTTTTCTCCTGGATGTGAGAACCAACAGGATGGATCCAGATAGATAGAATACAATAAATAGAATGGCATGGGTTGGGAGGAACCCCAAGGATCACAGAGCTCCAACCCCCCTTGCCACAGGCAGGGCCACCAACCTCCAGGCCTGGAGCTACACAAGGTTGCCCAGGGCCCCATCCAACCCGGCCTTGAACATCCCCAGGGATGGGGCACCCACCCCCTTGCTTGTAAAACAAGGTCTCAAGCTTGTAAAACAAGGTCTCAACAGCACAAAAATAAAATGGCAACTTATTCTTGACAGCTTATGAAGGAGATACAGTTGATGTACATTCATGGCATCAGTGAAATCGATGCTGCTAAACTCCCAGGAACTTCACAGTGGAGCAAAAGCAAACCTTTCCCTATGTGGATGTAAAGCAACAGCCCTGTACTCTGGAGCTCTGCTCTCCAAGGGAAGAAAGCACACTTGATGAAGGATACAAAAAGATCATGTTAAATAAAAAATTAAAGCCCACTGGTCCAAAGAATAAGTAGTTTGTGATTAACCTCCATACCTGGAAAATAAGACAAACACAAGGATTTGAAACATGACTTGTTGTTACTGTCTGCACAGAAAAGCAAGTAACCTAATTAAAATGTCAGGTACAGCCAATGAATCTAAGACTGGAGCCCAGATACCATGACCTGCACTCTACCTCCATTCCTGTTAAAGATGTTTAAGGGGGATGTGGACCTTTTGGAATGCAAACAGAGGAGGGGAACAAAAGTGATCAAAGGGCTGGAGCACCTCTCCCACAAAGACAGGCTGAGGGAGGCAGGCTTGCTCAGCCCAGAGAGCAGAAGGCTCTGGGGGGACTGGAAGCTGCCTTCCAGTACCTGAAAGGGCCTATGGGAAAGCTGGGGTAGAACTGGTCACGAGGGCACGGAGCAATAGGATGAGGTGTGATGGTTTTAAACTAGAAGAGGGGAGAGTTAAGGTTGATTATTAGGGGGAAAATAATCTTCAATATGAGGGTGGTAGATCTCTGGTTGCCCAGAGAGATGGTGGAGGCCCCATCCCTGAAGACATTCACGGTCAGGCTTGATGGGGCTCTGAGCAACCTGCTCTAGTGAAGGTGTCCCTGCTCACTGCAAGGGCTGGACCAGATGGCACTGAAAGGTCCCTTCCAACCTAACACAGTCTGTGCTTCTACATAACTCCACTATGAAAAGCCACAGGCACTTGCAACACCCAATGATAAGAAGACAAGCACTTCCAGACTGCACAGTTTTATTTTAAAAGCCTCCCACACTTCAGAAAACACTTACTTGAAAGTTTTTAAATATTAACTCAGGGTTGAAATACAGCTGAAAGGGTGTGATTAATTCTAATTGCTGAAAGAGAAGAGAACAGTTGATGGGATCAATACACCGAGAAAACACCGCCCCAGTCCAAACAACTAGCTACCTTTCTCCGTGCAAAAACCAAGCCCCAGCAGCTCCCAGTCAGCACAGCGAGGAGCTCTCTGGCAGAACCGAGCCTCCGGGAGCCCTCTGGCAGAACCCAGCCTCCGGGAGCTCTCTGGCAGAACCCAGCCTCCGGGAGCTCTCTGGCAGAACCCAGCCTCCGGGAGCTCTCTGGCAGAACCCAGCCTCCGGGAGCTCTTCGGTCCCCCTCACGCTGTTATGACTTGGTTTGAGCCTTGCGCCTCGCCAGGTTCCACGCCGGGCAGTCAGCGGGGCCCTGGAACCGCTGCCTCCCGGGCGCCCCTCCGCTCGGAAGGCCCTGAGGGGAACGGGCCGGGCCTGGGACGGGGGAAGGTCTCCAAGGGAACCCCTTCCGCGGCTCCCCAAGCGCGTTGCTCTCCCAAGCCTCCTCGCCGCTCCCCTCCTCCCTCCCGGGCGCCCCCCGGCGCAGCCTTCCTCTCCGCTCAAGGGCCCCGCCGGGCCGAACCCTCCGCGGGGCCCGCGGAACCGCGAGTGCGGCCGGCGGAGACGGGGCGGCGCCACTCACCACGGCGGCGGTGGTAAGGACGCAGGCCGTGGTGTAGGCCCGCGTCACGGGCGGCACCTGCAGGTACTCCTGCCGGAAGGTCTGGTACGCCATCTTAGCGCCCCCCGCGCCGCTTCCGCCGCGCGCCCAGCGCCTGCGCACGACGCCGCCCTCCGTCCCCGCCTCCAGCCGCTGGCGAGGCCAATCGGCGCCGGCAGCGCCTGAGCGGTTGGCGCGGCGCTCTGCTCTTTGCTTCACTCGATTTCCCCGCCCCCGAGGGCTGGGGAGCTTGGTGATTGGGCGACGCGCTTGCCTTCGCGGTCGCTGATTGGCTGCGCTCCTGAGGGCGTTCAAATCAGGCGGGAAGCGGCGGAGAGGCGGCGGTTGTGGCCTCTGTCTGTGGCGTTAGAGCAGCGGGAGCAGTCCCGGTACCTCAGGTAACGCCGCGGGCGTGCTGAACCCCTCGGCTCGGGGCTCAGCCTTCCCCCCCGCAGCAAGGCCCGCGGGCGCGCTGAACCCCTCGGCTCGGGGCTCAGCCTTCCCCCCCGCAGCAAGGCCCGTCTCCCCAGCAGGGCCCGCCCGCAGCAGGGCCCGCCTTTGGCTCTCCCGCCCTTCCCGCCTCTCGCCCGCCGCCATGTCGGTCAACCCCATGGCCTATGAAGCGCAGTTCTTCGGCTTCACCCCTCAGACCTGCCTGCTGCGCATCTACCTGGCGTTCCAGGACTACCTCTTCGAAATAATGCAGGTGGTGGAGAGCGTCATCCTGAGGAAGCTGGAGGGGTGCCCGGGCTGCGAGCTCAGCGCCTCACGAGTCCGGGGATGCACGGAGAAGTTCCTGGTCTTCGTGAAGGAGCACTTTGAAAAGCTCTTCAATAAGATGGAAGAAGTGCTGCTGCAGCTGGTGTTTAAGATCCCTGAGAACGTCCTCCTTCCCGAGGACAAGGCCCACGAGCAGTACTCCTACAGCAGAGAAGAGTTCCAGGCGCTGCAGGGGGAGATCCAGCAGCTGCAGCAGCAGTACAGGGCCGAGGTGGCAGCCGGGGAGGCGCTGCGAGCAGAGCTGGAAGAGCAGAAGGTTGTCGAGGCTGAGCTCAAGAAGACCTTGCAGCTGTTTGATGGGCTGGAGAGTATCTGTAGGGTGCACGGGACTGGCAGCTTCCAGGAAAGCTTTGCTTTCCTGGCCCAGAACGTTAAGAAGCTGCAAGATGTGCTGAAGGATGTTGAAGAAAAAAGCAAAAAAATTCAGGTGCACGATGAGTTAATGTAATGGAAAGTCTGGAAAGACAACACAAACCACTTAGGCAGCTTGCTGCAAATTACAAGGACTTACCTCTCCAGAAACATCTCCCCTAATCCCTTACTCCTATGATCGATCTAGATTTAAAGCTGTTGGGACTGTGTCGGTTTGCACCTCTCTTAACACCTTCCTAGGGAAGCAGGGAGAAGGAAAAGCCTGTAAAATGTAACTGAAGCGAGTGATGGGGAATGTTGGGTCGGATAACCTGGCTGTGAAGGCACCTCTGACCTTGCAGATGCTAACTTTGAACACAGCATAGCATTTGTTTATTTTAAGGTTGTTAAAAAAAGCCTAAGTAAAAGCCTGTAAGAGTGACTTGCCAGACTGACTGTTCAGAGTTGGTGTCTCCCTCAGTGAGGACATCGGGACTTTGTACCAGTTTCCCAGAGGTGACACAGTGAGACAATGATGTTGTGGTCACAGTTCTGAAGAGAAAGAGATCTGTTTGCATCAAAACTGAATTTAACCCCAGTTTCTGGTATTTTGGGGTGACTTACCACTTCACATACATTTGCAAAGAAATAGGACGTGTTTCCTTGAAGCAAGGGGAACGTGCTGCTCCATAGAATGAAGAGAGAAGCCACTGCAGGAAATAAGCAACTTGTTTGCCTTGTCCTACTGCAGTTTACATTGCTTTATATGTCTATTTTTTGTCTGGTTTTCTTTGCCTTGTCCAGTATGCTTTTTCTACTAAACAGCAAACCTCTTTAGTCATGTTTAGTCCAATTTTTCCTGTAAAAACATTGTGAAGACAGAGCAGTGTGCTTTGAGTTCTTTCAAGTGACTTAACTGAGCTTATTCCAGCTGTACTCCCTTCAAAACACCTTTACAGGCTGTGCACATCTTCCCCTTGGCCTCTGCAGGTTTTGGAGCTCCTATGCAGACATAGTGTGGAATATCAATACTGATTTCTGCTTTACTAGTGGCAGCTGTTTGAAAGGTATTAAACTGGTGGATAACTCAGAAGTTACTGCAATTAAAATGTATTAAAAGCATAAAATGCAGCTTGCAGTCTGTTCTTCCCTGGCTTCTGTAGACTTTATACAGTATCAGCTTTGCAAATCCAGTGTCTTTAAGCATAAGGTGGCCTCAATGCCTGTGAGACTGGCACTCAAGAGTCCCCATGGAGGGAATGAATTCCTGATGTTGTTTGTCTGTGCAGAGGCTAGAGAGTGAATTGCATAAAGAGGTAGCTGTTTAGAAAAGAACTTAGTGACTTAGGAGTTACCTGGTATTCTCTAACTTGAAACCTGAGGAGTAGAAAGGTGTGATTGATACGATGTCTGGTGGGAAGAATCATGCTGGAAAAGGGTGTCTTTGGTTTTACAGTGCTCCTGCCAGTTTTGCTGCAGACATCAGGCAGCTGCTGCTCTTAAACTGAATGCAAATGCATAGAAATTGTTTCATTTAATGCAAAATTGTAAAGGGTAACATTTGGAAAGAGGACTGAGGAGTGAAGGTGATAACTTGACCCCAAAGAACCCGAGGAGGGTTCCATAAGAGAGGAGCTATTGACAAAGGGGGGATGAAAGACTTGATTGCTGCCTGTTCTGTTGTCCTAAATTTATTTGTATGATTCCTCCACTAAAGTCCTCAGAATTCTCCACAGCTGGTCATGGGAATAAAGCACTGGTGTGTCTGAAACCTTCTCCTTTCAGCAATCCCTGCTGCACACAGAGGGGGAATGGGTGAAGACCTGCACATCCAGTTGTACAGCAATTCAGCACCTGCACAGTTTGGGCCTGCAGTGCTGTGGAAGGGTTTGCTGGTGGGTTGAAGGGTGACCTGGCTGCTCCTGTTGAATTAGGAGTGTTTGTTTCAGAAAAAAAGGGGTTGGAGGGGTTGTGGGTTTTTTTTTGGGGAGGGTGTGGGAATAAAAACATGAACAGGTGAGGTGGCCTGTTGCAGCAAGTCAAGGACCTCAGCAGGACATTTATTACCCATAGCTCTTGGTTTAGGCTTCTCTTCAGCTGAGATTAAATGCTGGTGGTGTGATGACAGAACTGTGGGGCTGTAGTAAATGACATATGGAGAAGAACAGGTCTGTGAAGAGAAAAAGGACTTTGCCATGGGGATACTGGCTTCTTAAATTCAGCTGCTACTAAAATCCAGTAACCTAATCCCCCCCACACACCCCTTCATTTTTGTACCAAGAGCCTTTTGCAGGGGGAAACTGCCTTGCTGTAGTGCACTTGGTCCAATCAACAGCCCAGCACCAGAGCTGAGGTCTAAGGGGAGTGAAACCCCTGCTTTTCTTACCAAAGGAACACACCCTCCCCCCCTGCCCCGTTTGTAGCTGGACCATCCTAAATCCCAGGCAGCATCTTCTTCCCAGTACCCAAACCTGCAGCCCACCAGGACTCGTGCCAGCACCTGTATCACCCCCAGCAGAACCACCTCCCCAGCCCAGAGAAATAACATCAAGGCAAGACTGAGCCTTTGGAGCTGCTGTATGGATCCTGCCAGGTGCTGATGCTCCAAAACCAGACACAGGCTTGAAGTCCCCACCCCTGCCAGCAGCTCTGAGTATTTTTGTCCCCTTCTTCATGCAGCTCCTCAGCCCAGCACGTCCCTAACGTCCCCTCTGCCCCTGCAGCCACAGCTCCCATCCGCTTGCACCCAGGGCTTTTATCACTCCTCATTTCACTGCAGAAAGGAAATCCTCCCCCTGCTTTGCCTCCCTTATCCCCTCCTGGGCTGTTATTACTCCTACTTACACAGTTGGGAATATTATTCCCTCCTGTCACCTTAATTTCTAATAATTAGTGTTTGGTGTGATGCTGTAGCAGGAGTCAGCTCTTAATGAATATTATAATAAGCACTAAATTATCATTTACTGCTAAGAAATCCATTTGGAAACACAGCCCTTTTCAAAGGGAAATAGCAGGGAGCAGCCTGGCAGCCATTTACCTGTCTGAATCAAACCCCAAATCAAGTCCCCAGCTTGATCCTGAAGTGTCCATAAACCCTGGAGAGGTTTTCGTGGCCGGCAGCACATCCCCAGCCACCTCTCAGGGCTGGGCACATGATGGGAGCAGCAATGTGACCCACCCAGCTGGGACCAGGACAGCTGCATCCTGGGGAACAAGCAGTGAGGTGACTTGTTGGGGTGTGAATCCTCCCAGGGAGGGAGTGGGTGACAGCATTCATCCAGCACAAGTGCTTGTGCAGTGACAAGTCCCCGTTGGCACACCTGTCCCCCTTAACTGAGCAGCTTTTCCTTCCCTTCACCGTGCTGGCTGCAGCCCTGTTGCTATGGCACTGGGGCACACCTGGGCATGTTTTCCTGAGCTTATCAGAGAGATCACTTCTCTGATAGCACAGAGTGAGGTGGTGCCTGCCTTACCTACAGCTCTGGACAGTCAGCATCGCTGCAGCACACAAAGACCCTGGCTCCAAAGGGGCTTCCAGCTCTTCAGTGGCTAACACAGTGTTGGTGTGCCAGGAACAAGCTGTGAAACCCAACTGAGGGGTGGAAAAGAGGAGGAGAAAAGCTTAAGGTGATGGTCAGTGGCTGCCTTGAGCCTGCAGGAGCTGGTGATGGAGCTCACCCCCTTCCCCCTCTTCCAGTGCCAAGTGAGCCCGTGCCCTTCCACAGCCATTTCTGACCTGGTTCTGAGCATGCCAAGGCCATCCACCTCTCCAGAGAGGGTGAAAACAAAAATGCAAAGGCTGGATTAATTAAACATCACCAGGTAAGAAATAAAGCTGCACAGCTTACAAAATTCAAGCAGAACC
>VZTU01016436.1:0-12628 GCA_013400835.1 Zapornia atra
AGCTTTTTAACACTTTGTCATTCCCCACATCTTCATTTTCCAGTCAAATACAATAAAATAGTTGACCATGAACCAACAGAAAATCCATATCCACTAATATTGACAGTAGTCTTTGTGCACAGAAAAGCAGTAAAGCAATATTTGAAACACCTCACATGGTGTCCAGTTCCTTTTGACATCAGTTCTGGTCTCTTCCCCTTCCCACACACTTTCCTCAACCCCTCACAGCAACTCACTGTTCTTGTATCTTCCAGGCATTTTCTCCTCTATCTTGGCCCGGACAGACACATGGTACTGGCTCTGGCTGCTGGGGCTGCTAACAGGGATCTCACAGCTCTGGAGCACATATGGGATGTGGGGCAAAGCCTTCTCATGCACAGGAGAGCACTCCTCTTCTCTGGGGGGAGAAAAAGAAGTTGTGCAGAGGTCAGAAGGAACAGGACAGAGCAGAAACTCTGTGGCAGTGGTGCAGACATGCTGCCATGGGCAGAACACATACACTGATGCAGGAGTGGCCTTGAAGAACAAGCCAAAGAGGACAGAGGTAGTGATTGCTTTCTTCACTACCCAGCTGCATGTCAGACGGTCTGCACCATTGAAGAGGCAGCGGAGGTTCCTAGGATCAAGGCCACCTTCAAAGAAGAGGAGAGCGAGCTAAGTGACAGGAAAGGTCTGGCTTCTCAGCCAGCGCTTCCACCTCTGCATGGNAGAGAGCAGAAAGGGAGGGAATGAAGCCACAGGCTCCTGTTGGAACATGCTTTAATTCCATTTGGGAGGGATTCGGGCAAAATCAATTCCCACTCAAAACCAACTGCAGGGCTTTTTGCAGTGAAGAGCAGATGGCTTTTCATGGGCAAGTCACTTGCAAGCAGAGAGACAGCCCCTTCCTCCTGAACTGAAACAACACTTGTTGCATCTCCTCAGAGTGCCCAAGAACGGAACGGCCATTCAGCTGCACAACATTTACCAGAGGCTCCCAATTGCCCAAAAGGGTGAACCCAAACCAGGGCAGCACAGCTCCTCCGCTCTTACCTCCCAGGACTCCCAGTCCTGCTTGTAAGTGACTTCATAGTCCAGTGCATTGCCCAGCGCTTGGCTTCCATCAGCTGCTTTCCAGGTCAGCAAGATGGCTTCTGATCCCATCAAGTTGGCTGAGAGGTTTTGAGGTGGGAGGGTCTGAACTGGAAAGCAAAGGTACAACCCATGAGAGGAGGTAGTGAGGACAGGGACATAAAGCAGGGAAGAAAACGTCTAGCTGATTTTCAACACATGAGAGAACCTGTATATTTAACAATTTCCCTGGTTTGCTACAAATAATTCCTGCTTGTTTCTCTCTGCAGTGTGCAAACTTTACAAGATGGCTGATACAGCCATGAACAGAAGAGGAATGTAGGGAGAGAGAGATGCTGTTTTGCAGCATTACAGCAACTTTGTCAAAGACTATGCTGTAATGCATGGAGAGCATGATTCTGAAAGAAGAGGCTTTTTTGAGATCTTCTCCCTGTCACAATCAAGACACCGGTTAGTTGACAGGTCTACCCCCATTTTGTCCTTAGTAATCACTGAAGGTAGATTAATTTTTGTCAGTCCTGAATGCACTGAAGTTGAAGGTAGTAGTATAGCCTTGTAACCATTTGACTTCACTCCTGCTTATATTTCAATTTAAACTCTGGCCTAAGTATCTTTTTAGGATTATATATTCAATACATTAATCTGAAAAACTTACAAACACTCAAGAACAGAGACAAGACTTAGTGGTTCATCTTTACCGTTGTGAAACAAGCAGACATTTAGCTTTGCCTGCAGTGCCAGGTCAAATTTGAAGTTGCAGATTTTTGAATCATTTCCATGGATGTGACACACCCAGTGCATTGTGCAGTTCTGGCAGTCAGTGTGGTTTTCATTGTTCTGGGACCTGCAAGTCATTTCTTTGTTCCTGGTTACACAGAAAAAAGCATGACTAGACGACCCAAAGTGTGTTTTCTCAAACCTTCCTTATATGTTTTATTCTGCTCCAAAGTCAGTGTTTATCACTGCATTATGCTGGCATATTCTACTGTTCATTAAGTGACATGAATAAATTCTCTACTATTAAACACATCTGCTTTATTCTCTCTCTGTTTCCTCAAAGGAAGATGCACCCACAATAATTCTCTTGGGTTGGTAGGTCCTGAGCGCAACCTCTTTCATGCCTGTGCCTCGCTGCCCCCAGCCAGGGGTTTGGCTACCCATGCTCAAGGCTGTCCAAGCTGGAATCAGCCTGACTGAGAGCCTCCCCGCCTTCACTCAGAAGCTGCTTTTAATTTCAGGCCTTTGCCTTTGGTCCTTGCCTGAGCTATGACACAGCCATATCTATGCCTGGCAATACATGTTGCTGGTGCTGATCTGTGGACTTGACTTCCTAGCTTGACCTTAAGCCTGGCTACAGGATAGGGTTTCCCTTGGGAATCTGGACTGATGACTGACAACTGACTCTCACTGTTCTGCTTTTCTTGTTACTGTGGTACTGTGGGATTATGCCATTGTCAGTTGGCAGTTTACATGCATGCATATGCATTATGCTTACACTAGAGAAGTCAAAGAAGGTAAGCCAAAGAAATGCAGCTAGCAGATGGGACAGAAGTTTTGTGGGGACTATGAGGACTACACAGCCATTCTACAGAAAAAAATCCGCTTATTTCCATGCAGACTGTGGACTCCTTTATGCCACAGGTACACTTCAACCCTCAGCAAACTGCTAACATTTGAAATGTTATTCAGTGCTCTAGGGACTGTAAGAGGCAACTTTACCACTGACTTCAACAGCTGTCAGGTCAACTTATCAAAGATTCTTAATGCTCTTTCTCAAAAGTAAAACAAAGATAACTTCTTCTTGTTCTTATTTCACATTTTCTTCCCACCCTCCAGTCTCTCTGCTGTTTGCCCCTCCATCTCCTGCTTCTACTATCATTCTTTTTCTCCTTCCCCTATCTCGTTCATCTTCTCTGTCCCTTCCCTTCCCTAATCATCTCCAATTTGACTGTTCTATTTTCTTCTTGAAAGGAACCAGAAGTAGCAAAACGATAGTGCAAGACACAGACTAGTATCTCTGAAAGGAAACCAAATGTGTCCAAAAAACCCATACAACTTCTGTATTTCTCACAGTTTGTTCTGCAGAAATTCTTTCAACATAGCTATGCTCTTACTGGTACCAGGAAGAAGCCTTCTTTGCTCTTCTGATTAGTTATTATCACCACTGCATCTAGTGTAATCATCCTTCTCCTTTTGGGTACAACAGTTACCATGTCCTGCCATATTTTGTGTGTGTGGCCTCACGGCAAAAGCAGGGAAGAATGATTGAACAGGTAATGAAACCAACTTGATTAGCATGCTCCATGTCCTGTTTTTCCTCATCCTGCATGGAAACAGCTTTCTGCCAAGCAGGGATATAACATGGGTGTCTGCAAGCTGGATACTATGCTGGCTGCAAGCCCTGTCCACTGTCCTTTTGCCCAGCTCCATCTCTTTGGTTCATCAGCCAAGCCCCTTTAGACCCTTCACAGAACACCTGCCAGATACTTACTTTTCACAACAGTTCAGAGTAACATTCACAAATTGATGAGCCTCTGAACACTCCATCCATGTGCACGTTGTAACAGAAGTGTGGTTGCTATAACACTGTAGGGTCTGCATGGGGATGCTCTCTGAAAAGAGAAGACAGATGGGGATAAGGAGGTGGTGGGAAATGGTAAAATGAGCACAAGTTCTGCTATTGTACTGGAGAAGACAGAGACAGAGAAGTGAGGATCATAATGATGAGATCTGCTAGGAACATCCCCAGTGTAGTTCAGCTCATACTGTGGGGATTTCACAAATAAAATTTGGCACTTCATGGGAGAGCCTGAAGGCAAGAAGTCTCCAGCAGCAGCTGCTGCTCTTAGAGTAGGCTACACTGTCATTATGTTGCTATCTATCAGAATTTTATTGCGAGCCTTCAGACTGAGAAAGCCTCAACTTTTTGCCTGTATTTGTAAATCAAAATGGTCATGCAAGAACAGTATGATTCTGGTCTACAACCTGTGAAAAAAAGGCTGGAATAATTTTCTACTAGGTAAAATTAATTTTCAAGAAAAAAATCTAGTACAAAATATAAGTCCAAACAGTTAAGCTTAGTGTTTTTAAGCCTAATTGGACTTCATGATGTTGAAGCAAAAGAGCCTAATAATACTGGCTAAAACTTCAAACACATCTTCCCCTTTCTGTTCCCCATTCCCTGGCAGGAATCACAGCCATTCTGTTACAGTGAACTATGGTCTAAGACTTCACATTATACCTCTGTTTCTCTTCCTGAATTGCAGAGGCCTGATGCTCCATGAGACTCCAATATGGATGGAAAGCTCACCAAGCGAGTGTGAGTATAACACAGAAAGCCTAAAAGGGCAGCTCTCCCCAGTGAAAAGCCGGTTCTCTACTGTGAATGATCTTTTGGTATTCCTAGAAGGAGGAAATGGAAGTACCAAGACCAACTGGGCAATGCTGAATGGGTATTTATTTGGATGAGCACTCACATCAGCATCAGTGTCCCAGGATCCACAGAATTCTGAGTCCTGGTAAATCTCTGCATAATTTTGCCATAAAAAAGGGTCCAAGCCAAATGGGAAGACACACCCCTTCCCCCCCTCCCTCCCCCCCCCAGGACATAGGCAGTGTAGTGTTGACTTCTGTACCCCTTAACAACATAAAGAATCTGAGAGACATTTAGAAAAACAACTTCTAAGAACAAAACTATAAATGCTCTCAATTCACTGCTCTTCTAGCAGTGACAAGATGTTTCAGTAGAAGGGCAGTAAGTGCAAGATATGGTTGAGTGATTAATTTTTTAAGACAAAAAAACAGATACTGCATTAAGCAGGACATTCAGCTTTGCCTTTGTGGGTTGTTGTCGTGGTGGTGAATACATTCACGTGCCTACCAAGTAAGCACACTTGCCTTAGCCAAAGTTATGCCTCTAGGAAGTCATATGTAAAAGTGAGAGACACCCACTCTGGTTAGCTACAATGATATTTAAGTCACAGAAAAGAGAAGGCTTTCTGACATGGAAAATGCATTTCAAAAATCTAGTGGCTGAAAAAATTGTGTCCATCTATCAGTAATCAAACATACCTCACAGGTGGATTTGTGGAGAACCTGCTTCTCCTTTTTCTTTTGTGGAAAAGTTCTGTGCAAGGAGGAGCTGTGTTGAGGAAAGGTCGCTCTTAACCTGGGAAAATGCATGTACCCTTCCCTGAGGATTCTAACTCCAAGAACAAGCACTGGAGTTGTCTCTGCCATCATGGGAACTACTGATCCAGGGTCAACTCATTTGAGAGCTCTGTTCTTCAGAACCAGTATCCAAGAGATAGCAAGGAATGATTTTACCATTTCTAGCAGGCCTAGGGCAGCTGATACCTAATCTTGCAAGAAACACCTGTGCCCAAGCCAAGTCACTTTCAGGTCCAAAAACTGAAGTATACCGCAAAACCAAGGCTGTTTCAGTCATCATAGGATTATTGCTTGAGATACCACAGGGTCCATGGCATTCATACTGCCAATCACATGTTAGGCAAGGGAGCATAATCCTCCCAAGTACCAGAGATACGTGTCTATCTCTGGAAAGATAGGTGTGCAGTGGGTATGTTTACCAACACCTTTTATTTCAGTAACTTTTGTTCAATACCTCCGAGCCTCCAACACGTAAGAGTAATGACTAAGCTCCTCACTTGCACAGATGCCGTGTCTCTGCTCTGCCAGCTATTACCAACCATCTCTCTGCTCCCTGTCTTTTAGGAAGCATCCAGCCCTCACTCTAAAGAAAAAGAGGGTATCATTTGGAGGCAGGACAAGTCAACAGACATAATGAAGAGACACCTGTTCAGGAAAAAAACGCAGGTTGGAAAAATTTTTTCCTTTGCTATAAATCAAAATGTTATCTAACAAGGGGGCAGGCAAAATCACAGCTCATGCTGGTAATAGTCATGACTGGTCAATTTAAATAAATACACAAACAGCATTTGAATATTGTCTAGCCCATGAAGTTCAGGGTCTTGCCTAAATAGCATTCACAGCTATTCCATTTACATACATCTGGAGTGTTTGGCATATCCCTGGTAACTACATATGAGTACGCTCTCAGAGTCCCCTCTTTTTGTCACCAAGATGAAAGTAGAAAATAAAGAGAGGACAAAGAAATAGCAGGTGAAAAGGAGTAATAATATAAAATACATATAAAAGAAAGGAGGAGAAAATAGAGGGAAAAAGTCTGAAACTCACCTTGAATAGTTCCAACCTCCAAAACCATGCATGGAGCTAGAAGAAGACTGATGAGCTCTCTCACCTTCACACCTTTGCGCACAAGCATGATCTTATGTCAGGCAACAACTTTCTGCATCACTGTTGTTCAACAGCCACTGTTCTTCCTTCTTTGTCACCAGTTCTATCTGGAAGCAGAACTCATGTTGTTAGCTCAGAGAATCTTGGGTCTTCTGTAGGCCCCAAACCTCTCTTCTATCAACACTGACATGATCCCTTAGTGTAGCTTCATAGGAAGATGATTTATTATCAGGAAAACTTTCTCCTTCTTCACCAAAAGATAAGGAGAAAAATTGCTGTTTGTAACTAGTGATAGGATTTTCCACCTCCTTCCTTCATCTTAAGAGTAAGAAATAACCCTAAGTTATGTGAAGGAATTAATTATCTGTGTTGATTCACCCATCTGATCCATACAAAGTACACCCTGCTGTTTCATTGAATCATGAGCCTGTCCAAAAAGAAACACTTCCTTGCTTCTCTTATCACTTCTACTCACAAAAATGTACTTCTGGTGAATCGAGAGATCCAGTCCTCCTATTTCTTCACTTTAAGACCCAATTCACAGGGCTTTTAAGTCACAGAATCACAGAATTGTAGGGGTTGGAAGGGACCTCCAGAGATCATTGAGTCCCACCCCCCTGCCAGGGCAGGTTCCCTAGGACAGGTTGCACAGGGAGGCATCCAGACAGGTCTTGAATATCTCCAGAGAAGGAGACTCCACAACCCCCCTGGGCAGTCTGTCCCAGTGCTTGAGGAGAGGGGGCTCCTTGCCAATTCCTTCCTCACAGTAACCACACATTTACCTTACCTGAATTCTGAATGGTCTTCAAGGCTGGTGCTGCACAGCAAGTGGTTAGCTATTCAACTTTCTCATTTATCACTCACACAGAGTCAGTGCAAATGCCACTGATAGTGGGGCACCCACAGCCCTTCCCCTTCACATGAGCCTGCGCTCTATTTCCCTTGCAATTGTGCTGCTGTAGTCTTCAGCATCACAGGCATGTTTGATACGTTCTCTCTGGCTTTCCTGTTTACAGCATAGGTCCAGCAACTAAGCTCCTGATCAGATGTCAAGCAGTTACAAAGAAGAGGGAAGTACTGTTCACTGCAACATTTTGTTTAAACAATTTCCAAGAAATGCAACTAATTTTTCTGCAAATATGATGTGATTATCTCTTAACAGAGGCTAAACTTTGCTTCTGCTGATCTGCACTCAAAGCCTGTCCTTTAAATCATCATTCTCCTTGCATGCAATGTTTTCTGAAAGGAAAATTCGTTGTCATGAAGTTAAATGGCCATCAAATAAAACATTAGTTTGCACGGTGCATGTTATCTTAAAGACACATTACTGTTGCTAAGTTTGATCTGTATAAAACTGTCTCCATCCAAACAGTAGCACTAGAAGTGTGGATTCTGCTTAAACTAAACCCACACTGTTAAGGGATTAAAATTCAAGCGACACTCTGATTACATATTTTAATTTAAGTGATAATATCACTCTGCATCAGTAGAAGTGAAGAAAATACACTCAAATGGAGACAGGGTAATTTAAAATACATTTAGAATTTTTATTTAATCTTACGAAAAGAAGGAGGCGGAGTGGTGGCATCTAAAGAAGTGAGAGGCGGTGAAGTTTCTTAACTGCTTTCTCTAACCTAGACTGCAATCTCTGTGAAGAGACTACTATGGTTTAAAAATACCAGAGTCCAGGCAACTTTGGATTATATCCTCTGCAGCATACACAATTTCTTGTGAATCAATGGCAGCTGGAAGTACATTAGAAAAATTATTAGAAAGCTAAAAGAAAATCAGAGTAAGCCAAAGAGAGGAAGAAGAAAGAAAAGCTACTAAGCCTTGCAGAAAAGGACTTGGGGGTACAAATGGATGAAAACCTGGACATGAGCCAACAATGTGCACTCGCAGCCCTGAAGGCCGATCGCATCCCGGGTTGCGTCAAACAACACGGCCAGCATATCGAGAGAGGTGATTCTCCCCCTCTACTCTGCTCTGATGAGACCTCACCTAGAGTATTGCATCCAGGTCTGGTGCCCTCAAAACAAGAAGGACATGGACCTCTTGGAACGGGTCCAGAGGAGAGCCATGAGGATGAACAGAGGGCTGGAGCACCTCTCTTATGAAGACAGGCTGAGAGAGTTGGGCCTGTTCAGCCTGGAGAAGAGAAGGCTCAGGGAAGACCTTATAGCGGCTTTCCAGTACTTGAAAGGGACCTAAAGGAAAGCTGTGGAAGGACTGTTTGCATGGACATGGAATGATAGGATGAAGAGCAGTGGTTTTAAACTAGAGCAGGGTAGGTTTAGATTAGACATTAGGAAGAAGTTTTTCACTGTGAGGGTGGTGAGACACTGGCACAGGTTGCCCAGAGAGATGGTGGAGGCCCCATCCCTGGAGACATTCAAGCCCAGGTTTGATGAAGCAACTTGATCTAGTTCAAGATGTCCCTGCTTACTGCAGAGGGGTTGGACTAGATGAACATTAAAGGTCCCTTCCAACCTAACACATTCTGCGATTCTATATAAATTCTATAATTTTCAGGATATGCTGTAAAATTGGATGTTGCACACAATGCATGGACAGGAGCTTGGGAATAGAGACTTTTTGTCTTTGCACTCCACAAAGGGCACATATGCACACTCCTTCTCTTCATGCTTCTTTCACAGATAAAAGAGTTTATCTTTTCTGTTGCTTCTTAGCAGGCAGATGAATTATCCCACTTACAAGCAGAGATCTCAGCAGAGGAAAATGAGGACTGGTAGTGAATACCCATGTACTGTGTCTCTTGAAACTTCAGTCATTCATAAGTAATTGCTTTTTTTCTTTTCATGCTTGTTAAGCACACTCATACTGTGTGTTGTTCCAAGCAACACTCTGTTACTCTTCTCACTTAATTTACTCCAATTAAGTCATGGCATCCCTCGACACAAAGGATCTACCTATCAGATGGAGTGCTTCTGAAGTAGAGCAGTGCTTGCTGAACATGAGATTAAAGTTCCCTTGGATGGAATTGAGCCATGCCCCATCAGTGAAGCTGGTGTAGTAACTTGAGCTTGCACGGAGTGTGACTGGATCCATGATAGCAAATTGAGCATACTACTTTCATAGCAGAGTCTAACAGCATCAGTTACCTTGCTAGTAATCATAGAAATCTCTGTGCTGAGACATACCTATGCTGCAAAGATCTGAAGAGCTTTGGTTTCAGAAAAGTGAAAGTCACTCCATAATCAGCCTGTGAAATGATGCCTTTCTTTTTAAAGGCCTCACAAAGGAAGGTAACTGGCATGTTAATTCCCTGTCTGAAGTGAAATCCAGTGACAACATTCAGCAGCAACTTAGGGTAGAGGTTCAAGAAAACTCTTCTGACACAATGACTGGGTAGAAAGGATGAGTCTAAATCCCTGGATTTTTCCTGCTCTGTTTTGCTGAGACACAGTGAAAGCAGCTTTCACAGGTATATACAAAAAGCAGTGAGAAGATTGTAATAAATTCAGTAGTAAACCCTTCAGGACTACTAGAATGGGCTTTTCACCAGAAAGACTTTAATTAATCCTTTCAGAAAACACAGTATCATGAAATGACAAGACACCAAAAGGCTGTTTGTTAAACAGTTAAAAATTTTTATCCCAAAGTGAGAACTTGACCAAATGGATAAAAAAGTCAACCCTTTCAGGTACAAGACAGGAGATGAAGAAGAAGCCAAATCATCCTTCTGGGACTGTGTGGGTCTTGTCATATTTGTATATGCTATCCATAGCTGCCTCTCTTGCTCTCAGTGGAAGTTCTGTCTGGCATGTGATGTCACAGATTGATATCACAGTAGCCAGCTATTCCTGGGTGAGCCAAGTGGATTTCATCTCTCATCTGCTGGAGCTCACCTCCCAAAAAGTGATGTGAACGCCAGCCAACATTGTGCCATGAGTTACTCAACAGGTACCATGTGCAGCAAAGGCTGCTAGTGTCTTAAGCAAGATGGTTTTCCTTCAAGAGCAGAAAAAGGAAGGTATCTCCTTCATTTCTAATAAAATTAAGAACATGACCAAGCAAATAAAACCACAGATAAATATGTTACCGGAAAAGACACGTATCATGTGAAGATTGCACATATCATGGTGAATCTAGATGTTCTGTAGTAAGTGCTAAGAAAGACCCAATGGTTATGGCCTATATACACACCACCAACAAAGAAACAGCAGGTGAGAGGTCCTGAAAGCAACATTTAAACCAGGAGCCTAAAAGTGTGATCAGGCATAGTAGCATTGTTCAGTGGCCCTGGTTTTATATAATGTGTCAACTAACTGAGGCTCAGTGCATGATTGATTAAACTGTATAGGGAAAAGGGGATAATATTTATTAGTATCTGGTAAATTTTTGAGGCAGATTATGTAAGATGGGTTCCACCTAATCAAAACAGGATCAGTGCTGCTGACGTTTAAGATTAGAAACACTATGAGGCAATTTGAAAATGAAAACTAAGGAAAACATGCCAAATGTGGAAAGTAAATTGTTTAGACTGATAAATCTGTGTAGCCTGGAATCACAGAAAGCCCATGACTTAGAAAATGTGACAAAATAAAGTGTAAGAAAAAAAACAAAGAAAAACAATATCCCAGGTAAGCAGCACATGTAAAACTTGGCAACCAAATCAAGACAAATATCTAAATATGTCCATACAAATTCTTCCCTTTTAAAATATGGTTTAAATGGCAGAAATATTGACAAATGCCTTTAAAAAAATGTAATAGATATTATGCAAATTTGGTGAAAAGATATTCAGTGGAGCACTAATACATTAATATATATTTTGTGCAAGAGTAGTTTGCATTTACACACTGATGCTAAAGATAGTATAGTGTCAAACTGTCAACAGTTGTGTTGTACTACAGAACTTCAATGGCTGCAGAATTTCATTCCACACTAAAAGGCATGGTATGCTCTTAGTGCTATGCTGTCAATCGCCTGACCAAAAGGAGGTGAGTGGAAGGCTAATGATGACCAGAAACCCTGAAGGGCAGACAAACAGTAGCAATGAGACGATTCAATCATACAAAACATCACAGTGAAGCGTGATGAGGCTATGTCTGCTCTGGTAGACTAAACCGGAACAAGTCAAAGGTTTGAGCTTTGAAATGAGATCAGAGACTCTGTGCAATCGTTAGTGAATGCTTTGACATGGCTTCTGTCTGTTTATGAGAAAGCCAAGGACTTGCTCATTGGAAGAGGCTACCTTCTACTGTTGGAGAAGGAGCTTGCATACACAAATCTTCCATGACTGCTCTGTGTCAGTTGCTCTTACAATCAGAAATGGCCCTTGGTCTTAATTTTTTTTTTTGCTCATATGGATCTAGTCACAGATTCTACTTTTTTAACCACTATAAACAACTGGTTCTTGGAGCTATTTGTGAAAGCACTCACAAGAAAAGGTTTAGTCCTGAATAATATACAAGACCTAGTACAAGTTGAAACAACAAAAGACAGAGATTTACTACACTGATGTTTTAAGGATGTGCATAAAAATAACAAGACTGGGACAAATAAGCCTAAGAATCTGTGAAAAGGGTCAAATGTTTGCAGTGCCAAGGGAGCACTCATCATTTAAAAACTCAAAAGTAAACTTAGGCTTTTTCTAAGTCTACCACACTATAAAGGCAAGGTTATTGCAGCCTTAATGTTCTGAAAAAGGAAATGGGGCAAGACATATAGATAAAAATTATAATGATCTTTTCCAACTAAATCAGTTTAATAAAATATACTTACTTACTTTACAAGCTCTGCATAACCTACTTCTTACTCAATTGCTTTCTTATAATAGAATCTGTAAAGGAACATAAAAATTCAATTGGAACAAGTAACTGTAGTAAACGATCAAAGGCTTTAACAGGCATCTGTATCAGAGAAAAAGAAGCACCAAATGCAAGGTTTTGAGGAGTACATAGAAAAGAATCCAGGAAACTACTGATCAATCAGGCTTCTGGACAATACAAGCTATCATGAAACAAAACACTCCAGGAAGCAGTCTGGAAGATTCCTAGAGTGTTTGGAAGACAACTTCCTGACCCAGCTGGTGAGTGAACCAACCAGAGAAGGTGCCCTCCTGGACTTGTTTGTTAACAGAGAAGGCCTAGTGGGGGATGTGAAGGTTGGAGGATGCCTGAGGCATAGTGATCATGAGCTGATAGAATTCTTAGTACTGGGAGAAGTAAGGAAGGGAGACAGCAGAACAAGCACCTTAGACTCCCATAGGGCTGACTTTAGACTGTTCAGAGAGCTGCTTGATAAGATTCCATGG
>VZTU01016440.1:0-16186 GCA_013400835.1 Zapornia atra
CTGCAGCCCAGGCTGTCTCCAACATTAAGCCAACATGCACCTTCATTTTATCCTCCAAAACCTCAAACACCTGCCAAATTGCTTTGGGAACCAACTTCTGGCCTAAAGTCCCATACTAGAAGATGAAGCTGGAATAGTGGTGTCCGATGATGTAAGAATGAACCATGCACAGGAATGACAGGAAGGCACCCTAGAACATTTCAGGAAGTACTTCTAGGTATTTACCTCCCCATCATCTACTGACACTCACCTCAAGAATAAAGACATCCAGAACACAGGTCAATAGATGAAAAGTTAGGTCTGCATGTTTCATGCAAGGCAGAATCATCATAGAGGCAATAGTTTCATTGAAGTACATAACAGACAGATCAGTAGAGATCTCAGATGTGAAGCCTGCTGTCTCACTAGAAGGTTGAAAAGAACTAAAGCATAACAAGCACAGGACACGAAGATCCGAATGGCAGAACTATACTTAGAAGCACTGAAAAGTGTACATTACTTCCCAAATAATAAAACAGACCCACTTGGAGGACCTTTATTGAACTGAAATCATGCACAAAAAAAGGAATGAAGCATTCCTAGTTTCATCCCATACCCTCTGCCTGAAGGTAGGGAGGCTCTTCAGAGGGACCTGAACAGGCTGGACCGATGGGCTGAGACCAGCGGGATGAAGTTTAACAAGGCCAAGTGTAGGGTGCTGCACATGGGACAGAACAACCCCATGCAGCGCTACAGGCTTGGGGAGACTGGCTGGAGAGCTGTCAGGCAGAGAAGGACCTGGGGGTGTTGGTTGACTGCAGGCTGAATATGAGCCAGCAGTGTGCCCAGGTGGCCAAGAAGGCCAACGGCATCTTGGCTTGTATCAAAAACAGTGTGGCCAGTAGGTCTGGGGAAGTAATTGTGCCCCTGTATTGGGCATCAGTGAGGCTGCACCTCGAGTGCTGTGTCCAGTTCTGGGCTCCTCACCATAAGAAGGACATTAAGGTCCTGGAGCGAGTCCAGAGAAGGGCAACCAGGCTGGGGAAGGGGCTGGAGGGAAAATCCTATGAGGAGCAGCTGAGGGAGCTGGGGGTATTTANATTAGATGTTAGGAAAAAATTCTTCACTGAAAGAGTTGTGAGGGCCTGGAACAGGCTGCCCAGGGAGGGGGTTGAGTCACCATCCCTGGATATGTTTAAAAAAAGGGTAGATGAGGTACTTAGGGATATGATTTAGCACAGGAGGGGATTGGTTGAACTTGATGATCTTCAAAGGTCTTTTCCAACCTTGTGATTCTGTGATGAATGGTGAGAAGAGCTCACTACAGTGCACTGAGATCCCTGCCACCAGAAGCAGAACAGCAAGCATGAACAGTTGGAAACCCAATGAGTGTCTGAAAGAACATGAACTTGCAGGGGTCACACACATGGTCTCTGTAAGTGATTTCTGTGTAGACAGTCACATTTTGATAGCTGTTTCTGAGCAGCTCTGTTTTCAGACAGGCCATAATAGACAAGCTCACTCAGAATCATAGAATTGTAGGGGTTGGAAGGGACCTTGAGAGATCATCGAGTCCAATCCCCAAATCATTTGCACACAATACAAATCCCAGTCCTTTCAAGTACCAAGGGTGTTATCAATAAGGATCCACAATAAAATACTGGGGTTTCTTCCCCAAGCATCTGACCTTACCTAAATCAAATTTAGTAGGAGCAGTACACACAATATTTCCGAAAGCCTTATGCAAAAGAGAGGGATTTAATCCAAGCAACTTTGCAACTGCACATTTTAATTCTTATTTAAAGAAAGAATGATTCTCAGGGGCTTGTTAGCATTAAAACATAACAGCATGAGATGAGAGAGCTTTTATGCAGAGTTTGGTACCCCTTTTTTCTAAGGAGAAGGCTGCATTTTACATATTTATGTAACTAAATAGCTTAATTTTAAATCAGTCTCTTAGGTTCTATATTGTTAAAATAGTGACTGATATCTCCCATTTACTTGATTATACTTATTCAGATTTCCCACATTGAAAACTGTAGCTCAAGTGAACATACACAAAAGTTGGGTTTTAACATAATTATGAAGTGCCATTGCATTAAAATATAAAATAATTTTGTTTTAAACACAAACTAGTTTTGGCCTTGCATTTATAATTTTCTTATAACCACTAAATCTCACCTTCTACTCAATAACTAAATCTCATCTTCTGAAGTTCTACTTGAAGAAACAGATTTGTTTTCTTAATTCCCAGTATCTCAACTTCAACTCAACTAGTAAACTAAGAGAATCTGATTAACAAGCAACAGTTACCTCTTCTGTGTCTGGAGATGACTAATCCTGCGACAAAAAGGGTCAGAAGATCAAGTTCGAGTGCCCAATGTTTAGCTGGTAACTTTCTTTTAGTTTAGAGTTTTCACTTCTAGTTGTTCTATTTTTTTCAAGATGATCTGCAGACCTCTTGAATTTTAAATACAAGTATAGGAATTAACATATATTATCAATTACAAGCCTTAAAAATTTCAAGTTTATTTGATTTAAGGGAAGAAAAAAAGCAACACATTTGGGTAAAAAGTGAGTTTTCTTCCACCTAGTAACTGGTAACTTTCTATGCAGCACGGAAGAATAATTACATCTTGCTATTCTTGAACTCCAATGTTACTGAATTACTTCAGTTTCCCAATTAAAACTTTAATTGGTCAAGAAAACATGCAAATTTCAGTCGTGATTATCAGAGACTACTACTAATTACATCACTTTTTAAAAGTTCATAATATAAAAGGGAAACAGTTCACGGACTTAAAATACTAAATAGCATAATCCTAGGCATCCAAATCATCTTGCTTTTGTCCTTTACCACAATCTAAGGTTTAAGGTGTTTTATTGATTTTGAAATCAATTTTTAAACTTTAAAGAGAACAATATAGTACTTTTACATGCTAAATGGACCCTTGCACAACATCACACAGCATCAAGCTGAGAGAGATGGGGTTGTTCAGCCTGGAGTAGAGAAAGCTCCCAGGGAGACTTTATAGCGGTCTTCCAGTACCTGAAAGGTGCCTATAAGAAAGCTGGGGAAGAACTGTTCCCAAGGGCATGGAGCAGTAGGACAAGGGGTAATAGTTTTAAAGAGGGAAGATTTGGGTTAGATTTTTGGAAAAAAATCTTCACTATGAGGGTGGTGAGACACTGGAACAGGTTACCCAGAGAGGTAGTGGAGGTCCCATCCCTGGAGATATTCAAGGTCAGGCTTGATGGGGCTCTGAGCAACCTGACCTAGTGAAGATGTCCCAGCTTACTGCAGGGGGATTGGACTAGATGACCTCAAAGGTCCTTTGCAGCCTTACACCTTCTATAATTCTAAGCTCAGGAAAATTAGAAAACAAATTACAAGCCAGAAATAGGTTTCTGTCACTGTCATCCACACTTTGGACAGTTTGGGGCACCACTGACCAGGTCTGAGCAACATTCTATCAATAAAGGACTTCAAACACAACAGTGTTTTGGGTGTCTTCAGGTGAGAAGGATAAAAAGATTCCGCTGCTTTTCAAACACATTGGAGAATGTTCAGTTTGATTTTTCAAAGACACTAAACATCAGGGTTATCATGTTATGAAATGAAAGCTTTGCTCAGACACATAACGTCTGAAGCTCAGACACATAACGTCTGAAGCTCAGACAGAAGAGTTGCTTCTCTAAGATTTCAAACCTTTTTAGGATTATGGATTAGCAATACCATATGTGGACAGGCATAGAAGTGCTTAAAGCCTTGTCTTCAGCCAAACTATCCAACAAAACTTCATTAAAAATCCTGGAAAATCCAAGGATCTTTTGACAGCAAAAATGATCACCGGATAGAAAGATGATATTCCAGTTTATCAGTTCCTCTCTTTCTTCCACTTCTGGTATGAGGCATTGAACAGAGGGAATTTACTGGCAGGCAAAGACCTAAAGCTCACCAGAAAAGTTCTTTGCTAGAGGAGCCACCAAGGAGAAACATTTGGCCATAATATACAGAGGGAAAAAAAAAAACAAACCAACCTACACCATTTTACTCCCATCCTAAGAACTGTATTACAAACATGACAGTTGTAACTTTTAGCTTTTCCAGGTGGTTTCTGCTCTCCCCTGCAAAATGGTCCTCACACACAGCATTACCATTTCTGAAAATCACCCACAGAGACTTTCATTCCATTGTCAGCCACTCACAAATTTAATAAATCCCACTGAAATTTATCACTGAATTAAAATTATGACTATGAATGTTTCATCAGAAAACAGATTTCCTCAGAAAACTCCTGGTAGATTCAGTCTGAACTACCACACACACTTCTTTGAGTTTACACACCTCTTTTCAACCTCAACTCCTCTCAATCTCTTAATTAATAGCACTTAAGAATGCTGCTAGTATTTTCAAGTAATACTTTTTTTATTAAAATCCAAATTAAGCCCTCCAATTATATTCTTAATATTTACAGAGGAAATAGAGTATTAGGTTTGAGACAGTCAGTCTACAGATGGAAAATGTTAAAGGAAATTTTGTTTTAGATACTACATATCAAGGTCAGAACACTAATATTTAAAAACAGTAACACTGTATACATAATTGATTGCCATCAACAAACTACCTCAAGCATACAGAGAATTCACTGACTTCTGTGCTGTCCATTACTTCTCAAGTTAACTATATTTCAAACCAAAGTCACATTATTTGACTGTAGGACAGAAGAAAGTGAAAATAGCTCTTTCTTTTAAAAAAATCATACCTTGGTCAGAAAGAAAATCCAGCATGGTCTGGAGAAGGAAAGACAGATGCCTGACACACAGAGCAGGATTACCCATTCTTCTGGAAGCATACACGAGTTCATGAAGCAACCGCATCTGCACAGCAGCCCATCCTCTATGAGTTCCTATAAAGCAAGCAGGCATTTAATGCTTTTCAAAGCTAGAAGCCATCACAAGCCAACTGGTTTTGGTTTCTTTTATATACTAAGCAGTATTTAATTCATCACCAGCTGGAACTGGTAATTACAAAATCCAAATCTTGTACTCAGAGGAAAGTAACAGTAAGAGGATATACAAAACAGGGGATGCACAGCACAGTCGCTCACCACCTGAAACCAGTAACTAATGCTGGGGTAATTCTTGAGCTGAATCACCTCCTGGCCCACCCCCCCAGTTATATACTGCACGTGACACCATATGGTATGAAATGCCCATTTGGCCAAAACACTAGGCTATAACAGCTGCTAGAAAAAAAATTAACTCTACTGCAGCCAAGACCAGGACACGTGTCATATCTACATAAGTATGTGTGTCCATAGGCAAAACCAAGTAAAATCTTTCACTCCTTGATTAGAGGAACAAATAACAAATACCAAAACAAACACAATCTGGTATGCAAATTTAAGGCACTATAATTGAAAACGTGCTCAAAATAAAATACGGAGTTTTTTGTACTGGAAAGTGTATAATGAAAAAAAGCATTTTTGAAACAAAGTAGAAGTGAAGCTCTCATAAATAAAGCATAATTTCTTGCAAAGAGAAGAATAAACACATTCAGCAGTAGCTTGCAGAAATTCAAAACTGTTGAAAGCAACACTAAGTAAAAAGCAAAGGTGCTGTTTTAAAGAGCTGCACTACTTGTCACAGTTCATTTCTGATGGGTAAATTACTTTGGTTTAATTTGAAATCTCCCAAGGAACTATCTTACAGAAAGTCAGCTGAGTGACCCCTATACTCAGAACTGGGGAGGCCACACCTTGAATACTGGGTTCAGTTTTGGGTCCCTCACTACAAGAGAGACATCAAGATTCTGGAGCGTGTCCAGAGAAGGGCAACCAGGCAGGGGAAGGGGCTGGAACACAAGGCTGATGAGGAGCAGCTGAGGGTACTGGGACTGTTTAGTCTGGAGAAGAGGAGGCTCAGGGGAGACATTATTGCTCTCTCTGACTCTCTGAGAGGAGGTTGTGGGGAGCTGGGGATCAGCCTCTTCTCACAGATAACCAGTGACAGAACAAGAGGGAATGGCTGCAAGTTGCACCAGGGCTGGTTCAGGTTAGAAATTAGGAGAAATTTCTTCTCCAAGAGTGGTTGGGCATTGGAATAGGTTGCCCAGGGAGGTGATGGAGTCACTGTCCCTTGGGCTGTTCAAGGAAAGACTGGATGAGGTACATGGTTTAGTAAGTAATACAGGTGGTAGGGGGACAGTTGGACTAGATGATCTTGGAGGTCTTTTCCAACCATCACAATTCTATGACCAACTATGCAAACCCATACTTTCCCAGAGACACTTACCTTTGCTGAAATCTTTAGGATCCAATGATAAGCTATAGCCAGGGAGAGTTTCCAAAAGTAACTTGTAGCAGGCTCTCCACCCAGGTTCTGGGATGCTAGGTGCAGCGCACTGCATCGCCGCTATGCGCTTGAAAAACGCAGACTTCCGGTGAAAGCCAATACGTTCATACAGCTCAGACAGAATGCTGTAGCGCTGGATTTTTTCTTCTTCTGAAAGCTGAAATTTGAAGGGAAAAGAGAAAAGGAGTGGTTTCAATCAAAATTTTAAAGCTCATATCTGAGGGTTGTTTTTTTTTTAAATAACAACAGGAGGGGAAAAAAAAGGCAGTAGACATATCTCCAACACTACAGAAGGCCAGCGATTTTGGATAGAGCAAGTCATGACAGCTTCTACTGCCAGGAAAACTTAAGCTTGCTACAAGTAAAACAGCTAGCAAAAGCAGCAAAAATAGAGTTCTTCAGCAACTTTATTTGTCAGTAGTACTAACAAGTAAATAGTCAAAACAGTCACTAACAGTTGCATATTTTATGAAAGTTATTTAACATGGTGTTCATGGGCATAAGAACACAAAAATAAACTCCTTCCAAAGTCTACTGGTTTACCAAGTTAGACACTTTCATCCCTTTATGATTAAATCTAATGATTAATCTCAGAATTTCAGGCCATGAAAGGAAAGAAACTGCTGCCTCGTTTTTTCTGTGTCTCTGATCTTGTGAAACACCAAATTTTCATTCCATGGCTCTATAGGTATGTGGACTGCCAACTACTGAGGAAGAAATCAGTGAAAGGTTAAGCCCTGTTAGGCTTAAAGTTGAAACAAATTCCATGAGTAACTATCAACATGTGCTTCTTTACCTGGAAAAAGTCCCAAGTAACCATTCTTTCCCCTCTGCTCTGAATGACAATCTTTCAGTGACAATCTTGCTTTGAAATAAGAGAGCTAAGAAGAAACTGCTACAGAAATTCTGGAAGCTACCAACTACTTCAAGTCTACATGCCAAGTAACAAGCAATATTGAGTTCTGAAGGTGGACCAATGCTGACACCTGCTGCACAGTATCTGCTATGTACAACCAAAAGCAATCTAAGATATTTTAAGTTAACTAAAGCTGCTAACGTGGCTTACAAAGCGTTTAACATGACAAACTTCATGCAAAAATAGCACTAAAGGACAGAAACGGTGCTTTTGCCACTCATTCTTCAAAGCTGAAAGTATCAATTGGTGGTTTCTGTGCTTTTAACTTAATTTAAAGCCTTGCAAATTCAAAGGAAGATGCCAGACACACTGGTTAACATTTATGAAAACAATTAGCTCTTATAAATGAATCTTCAAGGCAGTTTTTTTTTTAAAAAAGGCCTGTGTTCAAAAGTCACTTTTAATTTTGGACATAGGTTTATGAAAGACCTCAAAGAAGCCTACAGTTATCAGAAGTCAGCATGACCTTACCTGATTGATCAAATCTTAGGGTTTTAGCATGTGAAGAGACAAAGCCAGATAGACTGGCAAGTCATTTCAGAAAGTTTCATATTATTTTTGAAGGTGAAGTTACTATTTCCTCTCAGAATTTACAACACAAACCAATGCCCAGTGCAAAAATACCACCCATCCACATATAGGACCAATCCCTGTAAAAAGAGCTGTAGAAAGGCAACTGCACCAAGCTGAACACTTCCATGAATCAATGCAGCTGCAAAGAGCACACAGCCCAAAAAGAAAACAGAGAACAATTTTAAACCAGTTTATCAGAAACCCCAAAAGCTATTGTTCTGAAAGAACACGCCATGTCAGATTAAGGTTACCTACTTCAGCAGAAGAAAAAAGCTGCTCTACTTCCCCCCCTCTTCTGTTTCTATTTATGTCTTTTTTAAAAAGCACAATGAAAAATTGTGGTAGCAGAGTTGAAAAGGGCATGAGCACAGGATCACCTACTAAAGTTAGAAATACATGAAAAAAACCATAGCAAAAGCTGTTCCTCATAATACTGTCAATGTTGACGGAGCTATGGAAACTAAATTTTTAAGGTAAGAAGAGACAGGGAAATGCTATTTAGGTAGCTATGAGCCATCACTAATAACCAGAACAACGATCAGAGAGGCAAAAGATTCCTAGAAACTTTTATTCTTACCATAACTGAGTAAGTTTTTTAAAAAACTGCTACTTAACTTCTTGCTTAATGATTTTTCCCACAGTTACTCAAATATTTCCTGCAACTGCAGGAAGCTGGTTTTACAACACCAGAACAACAGTAAAACTGTGTTTTGCCTCAGCACAAACAGTTAGGTGTTACCACCAGGGATAGAAAACAAAATAAAATTTAAAAAATAATTAAAAAAACCCATCTCACCACCCACAGAGACTCTCCAAGCACTTAATTCTGGGAAGCCTGCAGCCGGCATTCTGCAGGCCATTAATGTTGCATCCACAAACATCTTTCCTGACCTTAGAAATTTATAAAAGCTTAAAGCCTACAAAGTGGCTGCAAAAAAGAATAATTTCTTCCTAATATCTAACCTAAATCTCTCCTGCTTCAGCTTGAAGTCATTACCCCCTTGTCCTATCACTCTGTGCCCTTGTGAACAGTCCCTCCCCAGCCTTCCTACAGGCCCCTTTAGGTACCAGAAGGCCACTGTAAGGTCTCCCTAGAGCCTTCTCTTCTCCAGGCTGAACAAGCCCAACTCTCTCAGCCTGTCTTCATAGGAGAGGTGCTCTAGCCCTTTGAACATCTTTGTGGCTCTATCTTCCAAGGACCCTCTGGATGGCATCCCCTCCCTCCAGCCAGTCAACCACATCACACACTTTGGTGTCATATAGAAAACTTGCTGAGGGTGCATTTGATCCCACTGTCCATGTCACCAACAAAGATGTCAAACAGTACCAGTCCCAGTACCAACCCCTAGGGAATGCCCCTCACCACTATTCTCCATGTGGACACTAAGCCATTGACCACAATTGAGTGTGACCATCCAGCCAACTCCTTATCCACCAAGTGGTCCATCTGTCGAATCCATACCTCCAATTTAGAGACAAGGATGTTGTGTGGGACTGTGTCAAACACTTGGCACAAGTCCAGGTAGATAACAGCAGTTGTACCTCCTTTATCCACACTATTACCTCACCACAGAAGGCCACCAAATCTGTCAGGCATGATTCAGCTTCAGTGAAGCAACGTTGGCTGTCACCAATCTCCTCTTTAGTTTCCATGTGCTAAGCATAGTTTCCAAGCGGATCTGCTCCACAATCCTGTCAGACAGAGGTGACACTGACTAGCTTATGGCTCCCAGGTCTTCCTTTTCTCCCTGCTTAAAAATCTGGGTCATATTTCCCCATTCCCAGTCAGCAGGAACTTAGCCACAACTTCTCAAATATTCTATAGAGTGGCTTAGACACTTCATCTGCCAGTTCCCTCAGAACCCAAGGACACATCTAATCATGGACTTGCGCGCCTTCAGGTTCCTTCGATGTTCTCAAACCTGATCTTCTCCTACATTGAGAAGTTCCTCATCCTCCCAGTCCCTGCCTTTGCCTTCTCCATGTGGGCAGTATTGCTAGAGCACTTGCTGGTGAAGACTGAAGCAAAAAAGTAATTGATTATGGCAGCCTTCTCTGTATCCCAGGTAATCCAATCTCACTTTTCCTTCTGGAAAGGAGCCACATTTTTACTTTTCTTCCTTTTATGACCAACATACCTAGAGAAGCTTTTCTTGTTGGCCTTGATGTCCCTGGCCACATTTAATTTTATCAGGGCTTTAGCTTTCCTAATCTAGTCCCTGGCTGCTTGGACAGTTTCTCTGCATTCCTCCCAGGATACCTGCCCTTACTTCCACCCTCTGCAGGCTTCCTATTTTATGTGCCCAGGAAGTCCTTGTTCATCCATGCAGGACTCTAACAACTGAAGCACAGGATCTTTCCTATATGGTTAATTTTCATTTAACTGCTATAACAAACCAGGTTGCAGATTGCACCTCCAGAGTCTGTAGTTCACCATCCAAGCAACTGAGCCATTTTTTCACAGGCTTGTTTTAAGACTGGCTTTCAAAAGGGTACCTTTTTATTTGTTTTTAATTATTCCTTCCTATATTAAAATTTTATAATCTCACTGCCTTTGTAATTAGATGTTACAATTTATTCCTCATAACTGGATGCAAAGATAAGTCTTACTACCCTGCAGCTCTCTTATAATCAGAAAACACTAATTACATAACATTACTAGACTGGGCAGAAGATTGAATATATGAAAAGAAACTAGTTTTCCTGTTCAGAGGCATACACTTTATCCTGTGAGGTGTTTTTTCTGTTGCTGAATATTGGTGTGCTGATGTTCTACCTACCTGCAAGAGGAAAACAGCTGTCACAATTTCAGAATGGTTTGGATTGGAAGAGACCCCAAATATCATCTAGTTTCAACCCCCCTGCCATGGGCAGAGACACCCTCCACTAGCCCAGGTTGCCCAAAGCTCCATACAACCTGGCCTTGAATACTGCCAGAGTGGGGGTGGCCACGGCTTCTCTAGACAACCTGTGCCAGGGCCTCACCACCCTCACAATAAAGAATTTCTTCCTAATGTCTAACCTAAACCTATCCTCTTTCAGCTTGAAGCCAACATATACTCAGCTTCTACAGTGGTATAATGATACGAGGAGATATAGCTGACCCCCCAGTTTGATCTGTTAGCTAATTTCCTACCTATCTTGTAGACCACCCATCCAATCCATATCCTGCCAGCTTTTTCAGGAGAAGACTGTGTCAAACAGTGTGACACACTTTGCTGAATATTGCTAGATGATATCTGCATTAGGTTCCTAAATTCTGACTAAGCTACAACAAAAATACAGAACATACCTGATTATTATTTCAAGGTTTTCTAGCCAGTGGGAGAGCTGGCATTTATAGAATATATCTTATATAGCATGATGATGCACACTGAGGCAGGCTTTACATGCATGAAGTTCTATCTGCAGGGTCAATAGCCGGTGGCATACATCAAGTTCAAAGTTATTTTAGGGGAAAAACAAAGCAGAAAGAGACCAGCCAGCTAGGAGAAAAAGCAGCAGAGCCTCAAGAACACCTTTCTCTGGTTCTCTCCAAATACAGCAGATGACAAAAACCATGGTGCCTTCTCACCACACTTCTTCACTAGATGCATTTCATCAGGAATCGTAACTGTTTCTCTTTGGGGCTATTAGATCTGGCTGGGGCAAACTTCGATCAGGGCATGGGTTGCATGCTGACTACCTGCCAAGTTTTGTGACTGTGTATTCTCCTCTGAATTCCTTCCTGATTTGGCCTACCCAAGAATTCATACTACATAACAAAAATTAAATTCATTAACACCACTAATCAGACTCTTAAGCTCACTCTGCAACAGGTCATTCCCTATTTGCACACAGTTTCACTGAACAAGATATAATCAAGGAAAAAAAATACCCATTTCAGATATTCAAGCAGCTGTTTTCCCCTAGTGCAACATCTAGGGATAATAACCAAGAGTCTTTAATCTCAAACTAAGCCCTCATGTTTTTAGATGAACTCTGAATGCCTTTTAAACCAGACTCACAGATGACAAAATCCTCAGAAGTCCTAGTGAAAAGGAAGGAAGCATTATAGAAAATAAACTGGAGTCTCCTGAATATAACTAACTTTCCTACTTCAGTATAACCAAACAAGAGGAGAATATAATTGGACTTCCACACTGACCTGGCGAAGGTTGATATAAACTGCATTCTGCAGAAACTCAGAGGCTTCCATGCTCCTTTTCTGTATTGCAAGAACTCTCACTGCCTTCACGCAGGCTTCCAGTTCAATCACACCAGCATTCTTGTACTTGAAGAGGGAGAAAGTTAAAATAATATTGAAGTATTGCACCTGTTAGTTTTTATAAGTATTCCTGCACAACACATAAATCAGCTGTCACATCTTAGAGATACAGAATTCTTTAATGCTAGTGACTATATTGTTAAATTATCACATATGCCCAAGTGAAAATTAAGGTGTCATCTACAATGTTATTATGCAAAACAACAGTTTGCAGCCTCTTCACTCCCTCCTCTTATTTTGAGGCACAGCACAGCTTCATTCTGAGAGTTGAGACAAGGAGAAAAATCATGAACGTTAGTATCATTTTGGATAACTTCATATATATATGGTGGGTGTGGGTAGTGTGCCTGCAACAAAGAAATAAATTACACCTTCGCAGTGTAATAGGCATGTAAGCAAAAAGGTTGGGTTTACAGTAATTCCTCACCACCTACACTGTTCTATCACAGTGAACAAAGAATTAATTTTGCCTTTTCTGCTTATTACAAAGTACACTATACAGCACTGGAAGCTGTAGACACAAAACTTGAGTTTACTGCACCCCTTTTCTCTTTAGTTAAAAGTATCACTAAATTAAAAACCATTCTGAGTTTTCTAGTATTTATTTACAAAACATTTTCTGTAAATGACTGTTTCAGTTATTTAGCTTAAGAAAAGCAGGAGATCTGGTTGAACTTGGCCAAACACAGCCTGTTTTTTTCAAACAATCTCATGTGGTTATTTCCTCAAGCAAAAGTGACATTCTGTGTGGGTTTGCATGGCAAGGTTCTGGTGAAGGAAAGGGGAGCTGCAGAGGTGGTTTCTGCAAGAAGCTTCCAGAAGCTTCCCTTAGGCCTGACAGAGTAAACACCAGCTGGGCGCAAGGCCGGACCTGCCACTGACCAAGGCCGAGCCCATCAGTGACAGTCATAGAGCCTCTGAGAATCACATTTAGGAGAAAAAAAAACACAAGCAGCTGCTTTTTGCCACCAGAGAACGGAGTGAGAAGATGTAAGAAACTCTGCAGACACCAAGGTCCATGAAGAAGGTGCGGGGGGGTGGAAGGCGATGCAGGTGCCAGAGAGAGATTCCCCTGCAGCCTGTGGAGAAATCCATGGTGGAGCAGGTTGCCCCCCATGGAAGGTGACGGGGAGCAGAGACCCCCACCTGCAGCCCATGGAGAAGCCCTGCACTGGAGCAGGTGGAGACATAGGGAAGATGCTGTAACCTGTGTTGGAGCAAGCTCCTGGCAGGACCTGCAGCCCACGGAGAGAGAGGTCCACGCCAGAGCAGGTTTGCTGTGGGGACTTGTGACCAGGCTGGAGCAGTCTGGGCCTGAGGGACTGTGCTTCATAGAAGTGACCCACACTGGGGCAGTTGGTGAAAAGCTGAAGCCCCGTGGGAAAGGACTCACACTGGAGAAGTTTGTGGAGGACTGTCCCCTGTAGGTGGGACCCCACACTGGAGCAGGGGAAGAGTGTGAGGAATACACCTGTCCCCCCGACCCCCAGCTAAGAAGGAAAACACCTTGTGAGGAACCAACTGAAACCCCCATTTCCCTTCGCCCCCATGACACCTGAAAGGAAGACAGGAAAGAAATCATCAATAAAGTCGAGTCCACGAAGAAGGGAGGGGTGGAAGAGGTCCTTTAAGACCTGGTTGTACTTCTCAGTATCTGACTCTGGTTTCTGTGTGCATGTGGTGTAGTGTAATAAATGAGATGTGTTAGTGTTTTTTTAGTACTGTTGAGTCTGTTATGCCCATGACACTAATTGCAGAATGATCTCTTCCTGTCCTTATCTCGACTCCTAACTCTCAATATGTATTTGCTCCCCTGTCCAGCTGAAAAGGGGAGTAAAAGAGCAACTTTGGTGGGCACCTGGTCTCCAGCCAGCATGAAACCACCACATACTGCATATTTGAGTCAAACTATCTCCTGCTGAAGTTAAACTCTGCTAAGATATTTATCACATTTGAAATCAAATGGGGTAAATAAAGCTCAGAACAAAATGCAAGAGTTACTCCGCCAAAGCAGTTACATATTTCTCTTGTGCATTTATATTGGCAAAAATAAATCACTGGAGATTTAATCCATTGTGGAAGATGCTGTAAACATTTCTTAAGCACCAGTGATAACATTAAAAGTAAGTAGAAAGTGTTGCTTCCTCAGCATTAGAGCTAGGAGTTACTGTATCCGTAGGTCTTGAAGCGACAAAAGATAACTATGCTTGTCTTGAACAGATATAGATTAATTCCAAGACAAAGCTCTTTCTAACTTGCAAGTGAAGCATAGTTATTACTTGCTGAAAGCATAGTGTCTATTAGTATAATCAAAATATAAATAGCCTGCCCCAAGTCCAACAAAGTCCAATAATTTTACACTTCTAAAGGAATCATCCATTTCTACTTGAGCAACTTACCCTTGAGGTAGCATAACAAGCTGAATGTATACTTGAGAGTTACTGTTAAACTGATGGATTCAAATTTATCTGAAACTATCCCTCAAACTATCACCTCAAACTATCACCTTTCATTGCTCCTGACCATAAATTAACTCATGCACACAATTTCGTCATTTGGAGAGCATTCAACACAGCCATGGAAATGCCACATTGTATTTATATAGCTTAGTCTAAAGATACTTCACAGAATCACAGAATCGTAGGGGTTGGAAGGGACCTCGAGAGATCATCAGGTCCAACCCCCCTGCCAAAGCAGGGTCCCTAGCTCATATTACATAGATAGGCGTCCAGACGAGACTTGAATATCTCCAGAGAAGGAGACTCCACCACCCCCCTGGGCAGCCTGTCCCAGGGCTCTGTCACCCTCACTGGGAAAAAGTTCTTCCGCATGTTGGTGCGGAACTTCCTGTGCTCCAGTTTACAGCCATTGCCCCTTGTCCTGTCCCCACAGACCACTGAAAAGGGGCTGGCCAATTCCCCCTGCATCCCGTGTCTAAGATATTTATAAACACTAATTAGGTCCCCCCTAAGTCTTCTTTTCTCGAGACTAAACAGTCCCAGCTCACTCAGCCTGTCCTCACAGGGGAGATGCTCCAGGCCCCTAATCATCTTCACAGCCCTTCTCTGGACTCTCTCCAGGAGGTCCCTGTCTTTTTTATACCAGGGAGCCCAGAACTGGACACAGTACTCCAGGTGGGGCCTGACCAACGCAGAGTAGAGGGGGAGGATCACCTCCTTCGACCTACTGGACACACTCTTCCTAATGCATCCCAGGATGCCATTGGCTCTCTTAGCCACCAGTGCACACTGCTGGCTCATAGCCAACCTGTCATCAACCAGGACCCCCAGGTCCTTCTCCACAGAGCTCTTCTTCAGCAGGTCATCCCCCAGCCTGTACTGATACAGTCGGTTATTTCTCCCCAGGTGCAAGACTTTACACTTGCTCTTGTTGAATTTCATTAGGTTTCTCCCTTCCCGGCTCTCCAGCCTGTCCAGGTCTTGCTGGATGGCAGCGCAGTGTTCCTGCGTGTCAGCCACCCCTCCCAGCTTTGTATCATCAGTGTACTTGCTGAGGGTGGATGCTATTCCCTCATCAAGGTCATCAGTGAAGATATTAAACAGGACTGGATACTTTCAATATCAAACAACAGATACATCTGAAATTAAGACGTGATTAAACCATAAATAACTACACTGCAATAGAATTAAGCTTATCTTTAATGCTGATGCAGACACTGAGTAACTATTGTCATAGTATGAAGTCTTTCTTCCTCTTTATATTGTGAATGCAAACGTGCCTATCCCATGCACTGAGCATTTATGCAAAACTCCTAAAAAAAAGCTCCAGTAGAGTTGAAAACTGTTTAATTTTTCAAAATCTGCTTTTAAGAACGTTTGTCATTCACATTTCCCCCGTGACTCCCTACCTCTCCGCGTACTCTAAATACAGCCTGCCTGAAAAATCCTGTAAAATCACATCCATCATTAGCAACCTCTTCATAAACTTCTGAACTCCCCAGAGATCATTCCAGCAGGCTCAGTCAGTAAGTGCTCAGCTTATACAATGCATAAAAGCAGCACTGGGGTTGATGATGGATGCATTAAGGACCATAAACACATGGAATAGTTAAACCCTGAATCACAGAATTGTAG
>VZTU01016443.1:0-11630 GCA_013400835.1 Zapornia atra
TTAGCACTATTCAGAGGTATGGAATCAGAGGTTTGAACTAATCCTACATTATTACGTAGATTTTTGTGATTCTTCCTCAACAAGGTTTTTTTGTTTTGTTATTTTTTCTGTAGCATATTCACATATAACTCAAATATGGTTTTCTCATTTCAAAGCTATGAAAACTGTACCTATAGGAACAATTTATGTTATTAGTAATTGCATGATGAGTTTTGTGCTGAAAGAAGTGAGTTGTGTAAAATGCTGCCATTTTCCTCTTGTCAGGTGCTCCATGCAGAAAAATAGAAGAAAATTGAATGCCTTTTGGGGAGGGGGCATGTGGAATTACTGGAACCATTTTAATCCTAATTGCTTCCTAGCAGCACTAGCACATCTATAAAGTTAGATCAAACACAATTGGATACAACAATAAAACAAGTAATTCCAAACATATGAGGCTGGCAGTAGTTTTGAGGTCATTTTCTGCAAGTTGATCAATAAGAAGTTCACATCACATAATCCACATTGAATTTATTCCTGTAATACATCTTAACTTCAAATGTAGAAGTGGTTAATTGCTAATCCATATTCATTGAATAGAACAAATGAGGACAGCAAAAGCAGATATTTCATGTACCATCGCGTCAGATATGTAACTTCTGAGCTCCGTTTTTCATCCAGATCACTTGTGTTTGTCTATCTTCTGTCCCCATGTCTTCAAAACATCGTTAAAGATTATCACAGAATTTGATTGACTACATTTGGTGCTTTTGTTGACAAAGCCTAGTATTTGCATAGACATTAATTAGACATTGAGTTGTATATATTTGCTTGATTGTAGTTATTGTTGATCATCAGACTGTGCTTGCATTTCAAAAGATTGATTGTATTATAGTAATTACTTCTGCAAAGCAGCCTTTTAAATCTATATTTCTTTCTTCTGTAACACATTAAACTTCCAGTTGAAGCTCCGGGGTTGTTTTTGGCATAGCATATATTTCATTTTAAGGTTCACCTTTGAGCACAGCATGCTAGGTTTATCATACAGTTTTTAGGGTTTAATCGAAAGCCTGTTGAGGTTGACATAAAAAAAAAGAAGTCTCTTTGACTAGTCAGCTTTGGATAATGTTTCTGGTCTTCTCCCCTATGTGCATTACTCTCAGATTGATCCCAGCTGGGTGCAGTTTTATCAAGTATTTTCCAAGTAGTTTGTGTATTTTAGCAAATAGATTACTTGCCACATATAGGGATACATGAATCATTTTCTGAATTATTTTTTGCTTGCTATTGCTGCTGCTTGATTTGTAACTGAAATGAAATTATTTTAGTTTTCTACTTGTAATGATTTGAGCTTTTAATAGATGAGGAATGAGAAATCGAACATAGAAAGCCGTAAGCAACTAATTAATTCACTTATTTGCTTATGCTTATAGAATTATTTTTCCCCTGAAGAAATCACAGGTATTTATATGAAGAACTGTGTTCCTGAGAACTGATTTTTAAAAAAGACTGATTGACATGAATTTATGTGGATCTTCAATACTGATTGTGTATGTAACCTATGTCTTACACTTTTTAGCTTCCATTTTTATCAGTACTTCTTTCCATTAATAGGAATTTAATTAAAGGGAATACTCTGAATGTAATTAAATCCATTAAATATGTGTAAAATCAATCCATCAAAATATATTTACAATAAAAATATAACACAAGCTAGTATTCATGCTTCAAGGTTGAGATTTATTATTTTTTAAATAAAACAATTTATTCCCTTTTGAGTTTAAAAGAGCAAACATTTTGCCAGTGGAAATGTTTCTCAGGTGGTCCCTCTTAGATCATGGTAGAGTGCTATAAGTTTAAGAAGGTATTTTCTTATGTCAGAAAGTAACTAATGATCACAGTATATTTGTGTAGTCTGATTAATCCTTAATATTTACTACCACATATTGTCACCACAAAGGAAATTGCTGTGTCCAAACTTGAACTTAGTACCTACTTTGGTATGCACTGTACTTCTATAAAATTGCAATTTAGGCATGTGCTAGCATATTTGTTTGAATCACACACAGTATCTTCCCTGAGATGGATATAAAGCAAATCTGGAAACAAAAATGAAGCAGAGTTCATTTTATTATGCACTTAGACTAATGTAATAGGATGTATAATTACAAAATATCTCATCCACATCTGTGACAAGATACACATGAGTTGGAAAGCACCAACAGGCTTGATGATAGAGTGTGGTGATATTGGCCAGGTTCTACTTAAAAGGAGTCCTACTGAGAGAAATCTTGTCTTTGAACGACAGCAAAAGAACTTACATCCATCTTTCCTTGGAACAGTGAGGTTATTGCTCACATTGTGTTCTTTGCCTCAAAACTATATGTGTAAATATTCTGTGTACATAAAATCTACATTGTCTAAGGATGGAGTATTGNCTACATTGTCTAAGGATGAAGTATTGGATAGAACAATAGTTTCTGGCTCAAAAAAATATGAGTGTTTAGCATCATTATGATTTCAAGTTTATTCTGCTTTCTTTTGACATGCATTCAGGAATTCCTTGAAAGCAGGCAATACAATAGAGAAAGTCTGGCTTATGAAGCTCAATACAAAATTTTTTTATTAGTCTTCCGCCCTGCTGTGAAGCAAATTGTGAACTGAAAAATTATAATGTAGAGTTTTCAGTATTCCAGTGAATTTTGACTTGACTGTGTTTTGCTTTGAGTTGAGATGGAAACATGTTTTAGGATTTGAAAATACAACAAATATGCTGCTCACTTTCAGTACAAATAATTTGGGGGGCAGCAGACTGATGATAGGCAGCATTCATAATAAGATGCCTTTCTCTCTCACTTTTCTTGTTTGAAGATGACACTGAATTTACATTTCTACTACAGTGCATGAAATAAGACCAAGTTATTAATTCAAATATTCCTTATTTTTAATGACTATCCATACCATTATAAACAACAAAAATGGAAATGACAAATGAAATTGCAGAACACTAAAAATGTCAATATAAGACAGTTTGCTTTTAACTTTCTCCTAACACATGAAGCATATATTGCTGTATCTGATTTGTTGGGCTCTGCACTAGCTATGAACTTTTACCAAAGGAAACAATATGGTATAAATGAATTCTTATGGAAATGATTAATAGAATAGAACATATCATGAAACAGAAACATATTTCCATAAAACTTCTACATAGTGTGAATACAGTTGACAAAACAATGTGTTTGTTATGGTCTATGGAAAGGTTTGCTATATACCTTGTGAGTGACTATATTTGAGAAAATACTGCTATTAGATACTTACCACCATTAATAGGATTCCCTTGAAAACTATCTGTAACACCTATTTTTGAGACTTGCCTGGGCCATTATTTTCATATTACTCTCCTTTTTAGACAAAATAAGCATGACTTTGAATTTTCAAATTTCAAACACCACTGTGTTGTCTTTGCCCTTTTTCTTCTTGCATTGACATGTAACGTGTGACGTCAGTTTAGTTGAGTGGTGTGCTTTCATGCCAGGCTCTGCACTTGTGAAATTCTGGTAGCTTTGCTTTTGGAATCTAGCCTGTGCTATATGCTCCAGGAGACAGTGGAAATCATAATAGTGGTGCTTTTATAATACCTTTTGTGATGCAATAATACTAATGTAGTGATAAGTGTCCATGTGCTTGACCTTGCCCTTTTGTGGATTTATGAGTGCCAAAATTACTTATTTTTTCCCTTTCCTGGTAGCTTTTTGTTTTTCTCATGTGTTCTTTCAAACTAAAGATAAAAATTGATTACTGGGCATGTCAAGCTCTGTTTTTTACCTACCAAAATGGAATGCATTCTCAGCTCTTGTCTGTCGTAGAAGACACTTTCATAATGGCATTAAACCCAGCACACACAACGAAGTGTGTGCCCTGCATGTAAATTATCCAATATGAATTAAGAATACAATCAACACTTTTGCAGCTCTGCAAATTAAAAAGTGTGAACTGTCTTTAGACCTTGGCAAAATGTTTGTAATGAATTGGGCCCTTGACTTTACTTTGAGACATTTCTACATTAAAAGAGGTTGCTTTTTTTTTTTATAGCTACTCAGTGGAGCGCAGTGAGATGATGAGCTAGAAGTCTGCTAAGGGGGTGGGGGGAAGGGGGTTAATGGATACTAAATATTTACAATGAGCTTTGAAAACAAGTGTTTGCCTGATTAATTCTGTGGGGAGGAACATGTACTTCAATATTTTTGGTATGAGCTTGCATCTCTGGTGAATGTAATTAAAAAGAATGGGCAAAATGGTGTGCAACTGTTGTAAAGAGCAGCTTGTGTGAATTACGGATTTGTGCTTGATCTTGGATTTGTACTTGATCTCTAGTCTGCATGTTAAGCAAAATAAGTTTAATTTTTTTCCCCTAACAATATGAAAATAGTGAATTTAGTATGATCCAAACCCTCCTCTCCTTACTCCAACATATCTCTGTCCTTTTCTGATCGGTGAACAGAATAAGCGTGTGTCGTTAGTGGCAACTACAGTAGCTCTGTTAGCCTCAGTAATGTCTTTGAGAAATGAACAAGTGCCTGCAGCAGAGTAAGATAGATATTTAAGGTTCAAAGCTACTGAGGAAACCATCAGTCAGAAAATAGGATGTCAGAATCTAATGCCGGATCCTTAAACTGTCTTATTCCAAAGTAGTTTTGCTGTTCTCATGCTGTTTCTGTACAATATATACAGTATAGGATATACAACAGGCTTTTGCAGTGGGTTTTATATTACAGTGAGTGTGGTTGGTTGAGGCTGTTGCCTGTGTTGTATTCTATCCCAAGTCTGCCTTTTTTTATAATAGCTGGATCTTACTGAAGAAGTAAAGGAGCAATCGATGGGTTATTCTTAGTGCTATATGGAAACCTAAGGGCACTTGAATTGCTGAGACATCAGGAGACATGAAACTGAGAATCTAGCTGGGCCAGTTCTATCTATGGTTAATATAACTGAGGTAAATATATTTTTTTCAGCCTATTTGAACAATAATCCCAAATAAAACCAACAGATTTCTAAAGCATCATATCTTGATATATTAGAAAGAAAAGTCCTGGTGTTTCTTCATGAGAAGTTATTTACTAGTTTTCATTCTATGTGTATAAAAGACTCTACGCTGTGTTACATCAAGATTTGAACTTTCAGCCTCTCTTATGTAGAGGATTTCTGTGACATAGCTAACACCCCTTTTTTTCTACCATTGAAAACAATGACAAATGTGACACTCTAATAGAACATAATAGATTATAGGAATTATTAGCATATATTGGGATCAAGATCTCACTGACAGCGAGACATAAGTTCCTATTTAAACCTGTTTCAAATGGGATCTCTAGAGAGGCACCTGAATGCGCCCATGTGTGAACATACATCTTGATGTGTTCTCTTCCAAATTTTTGTATGTCCACAGGTAAATCTACTTAGGAAAATGCAAACAAATGCAGAATAAATAATAATAATAATAAAGGCAAATCAGAACACTGGCCAGTTCTATGACACTAGGGGTTTTTTTCCCTTATCAGTTACAGGATGCCCTGAATGTCCTTTCTGTAATAAAAGAACTTTTGCTTAGAATCTTGTGTTGTCTAGTCTTTTATGAGTTTAGTGCAAACTAGCATTTCTGTTTTTCCATATTAGATATTAGCATGAAATTCTTTGTGACATACAATTTTCTTCTCACTGAAGAATTTCCTGTACTTTTTATCTAGTTTTCTAAACAGAAGTATCATTTAATTAGAGCTTTTGAATTCTTCATGACCTTGCTTCACTCTTTCTTAATATTTGATGTACTTATTTTAATAATCTTCAAACTGTTCTTAATAGAACACTAAAATAGAAGCCTAATATAATTTCCTTTGATTTGTATTTGCTTTTTTATTTACTGTAAATATTTTAGACGGTCATGTTCTGTGGCCTATAATGCTTTTACTTCAGTTAAGCTCTACAGCAAGAGCCTTTGGTTGTTTCTCTACTAGAATAATAAAATCATAACTAGTAGGACTCAAAGGTACTTGATTACATTATTTAGCAGATCTTCTCTTCGTTGATGTAGGATCAGCTATACTCACACCATTCCTGACAGGTACTGGTATATAGTTTCTATGAAAGATGTATATAAACTCCTCAAGCTGTCTGGTCTAGTACAGCAGTAGGTATTAGAATATTAAAAACATTGTCTATTACTTCATTATTAAAATATTGATTTTTAAAAATCCTTTATTGCTACAACTCAGTTTTTGTAGGGTTTTTTCTCCCACAAGCTGTGCAGTGGCACATGCCCCTTTGTCTGCAGTATTTTCTGTTCATGAACACTGTTGTCAGTCTCCTCCATACCTATGGCCACTTTTTGATACCGTCAAAACTACAGGGAAAAAAAGCCACAATAGTCACAAAAATGGTGAAATGGAAGGATTACTGCAATCTCTCTGCTGTATGATTGAAATTGGTGGTTTATAAATAGTCCATTTCTTGGTTTGGGTCCCCAGGAATTGCACTTGTTCATTCCCTTACCCTAAACTGTTTTGTCTCAGCAATTTGTGCTGAGTTTTCTCTGCTTCTCAGGACTGACTGCTCCGTTCGCCTTCCATGGAGTCGGCTGCCCACCCTTCCCCTGCCACTCTGCCTGACCCCTGGTTTCCTCAATCAGCAGATTTTCTTTCTCCTTGCATGTTGTTTCTCTGGGGTCACTGATTAAATAAATCAAACAAAAGTGGTCTAGTATTGATCTTTATAGAGCACTGTTAGTATTTTCCCTCTGCTCTGAAGTGAAATCTTTTATAAGCACTTGTCTTTAATAACAGAGCCAGTCCATTATCCACTCAAGCAGCTCAGCAGCGCCAATATTATAATCATTCCCTTTACACACAACATTGTATCAGATTACTCCCTGATCAAGGGGAACATGTCTGTGACTTTCGCTTAGTGCTTTTGTCCTTGTTGTATGACCCAAAGAAAAGCGCGGCCCCTCCCCCACCCTCCCCCCCCAAATCCTTGAAGTCACAGCTCTGGGTTTTCTTTGTGGGTTTGTTTTTAAATTCAGAATAAGATAAATGTTTGTTCCTTTTACTTTGTACTGGTTACAGCTTACTTTCCTCTGTTTCTTGCAAGTGCAATTTTGCTCAATGCAGAGGAGGAAAAATAGAAGGGTTTGTTTACTTACTCTTTGAAAGAGTCAAAATATCAGGGAAGGAGCAACAATTTCAGTGCATATTTTTTATTTATTATTATTTTTCGATAGTATAATGGCTTAGATGCACTAGGTAGGAAAGAAAAACTATTATGTGGAATTCAGATTTGTGCTGGTTGTGCAAAAGCTGAATCCACACCTTCTTGGCATGTAATTTTTCTGCCAGTAGGAAGAGGAGTGGAAAACTTGTAGAAATTCTTATTTATGACTGTAGCAGACTTTAGGTTTGGTCTTGGCGATAACAAAAGTGGTCTATTATGTTTATGTCTAACAGTTGTGTAAAGAAAAAGCTATAACTGTAGGCTATGCATTTAGATGAAAACATGGTATCTTAATATCTAATAAACTCCCCACTATAATTAATCCCTTAATCAATCCAAGAGCATAATTAAGCTTGACATCCCCAAAATAAAAGCAAGTAACTACTAAACCCAAGAGATTAAACAAAATGCTTTTCAGCTAGTACCACTTCATTACATACATAGCTGTGAATAATGTTGCGAGAGAATTTGCTTTTTGATTCACCTTAAAGTGTAGTCTGCATTTCAGTTGTTATTATTATTAACTAAAACGTATCCCAGTTTGAAGGTCTTTTCAAGGCTGATTTTTAAGAAATGTTGTCCTGACTTTGAGGAGTATTTGTCTTTCCTTTTGGAAATCAAGCCCTTTCAAAACACCTTCAGTGAGAGTATAGAAATCTTATCACTGACCCTCACTACTAGTCACCTGCTTAAATTGTGGTGCAGGCATTGGTAACTTTGCACAGGTAGAAAAAAGATTTGGCTTCAAACATGTTGGATGCTATAATATACCTGGTGAACAGAGTATTCTGATATCTTTTATCATATTTTCCCCATTAGTGTTATATAACACTATGGTGAGCTGGATTACAGTGAACTAACCAGGGAAACAAAAATTCTATGCCAGTATGTTAATGGTTGTTGAGGATTAATATTGCTAACACAATTTAGCTGTGCAAACTGATTTTATTAAAAGACTAAGGGTACTATAATATTGGATAGAGTGGTCTTAAATTATTTTTGGTGGCCTGCCTTCTGTGTTCCTTTTCTTTCACTGTACTTAATTCTGTGATATGAAGATGTTTTCTGCATGCTCTATCAAATGAAATCATATTACAGAAAGCAGAATGCAGTTAAATGAGAGTGAAATTACTCTCCAATGACAAAGAAATGTTTAGCTATAAAAAGCACTGTGAGACTAATACATTCTTCCAAGCTACAATGCTATAGAAGAAAAAGAGAAAAAAAAAAAGATTCTGTGCTTGTAAAATAGAAATGCAATTATTATTTCCAGTGAGGTAGATTGTAGGAGAATCTGTGAGGAAAGTCCTAGTTGGCAGCATTCAGACAAGTGAAGTTCTAATGGAAGCAATCAGAATAATTGAATAAACATAGTCCATGGTCAAACTTTCAAAGTCATGATCTTCCATGTCCTGTGGTCTGGTTTTTAGCCCCAGGCTCTGCTCCCAGGAGCTCCTCGCTCACAATGGCTTCTTTGGGAATGAGCTTTGTGCAGGATACTGAAGGAGCCTGTGTCTGGCAGGTGAACAGGGCTTTGGAAAGCTCTGGGGTTTTGACATGTTGCCAAAAATCAAGTTTTATAGTTGAAGATACAGATGGGAAATTGTGACTCTGTAGTTTATAGTTGGCAAATCTAAATGGCGTTTCATGGGATCAGCCAAACACACTTCAGCAACCCCAGAATTACCTGTAAGCCAGTCTCCAAAGTTTTGTTGGAAACATTCCATTTTAAAAATACTAATGTAGAAATTAAATATAAAGGTTTTTCTGTGATGTGAAATGGTAGGTGGCTTCCATTAGAACTGCTACTGGTTCCCAGATACCCACTTGCCTCTTCATTCTTCTCAGTACAAATTTGCCATCTTAGGCATCATAAAATGAGTTCATATTACGAAAAGACTTTTTGTGTTGGAGATGGAGTGCTTTGCAGAGCCCTCATATTGCATTTCATGATAGTTGAAGGAAATCCCAAGTCAGAAAGGGTGATTTGGAGGCAAATGCAGAAACAAGTGAAAAAACTGATAAGTGGGTTGTCCCTGCCAGGGTTACTGGTAGGGCAAAGGCAGCAATATGAAAGAGAAGGGAGAGTACTGAGTAGGCAGACTACTGTGTTTGCCTTGGAAGAACTGATTCCTGCTCATGCAGTGGAAAAAGGAAGGTCGAGAGAATTACTGGAAGAGAAGTTGATGAAACCATTGATGTCAGGGATTTTACCTGAGAAATTTTATTGGGAGAAAGCCTCAAAACTGAGTCAAAACCCAGTTGGACTAGATGATCTTGGAGGTCTTTTCCAACCTTAATGATTCTATGATTGTATGGGGGAGATGGGGATGGATCAGATATAATCTCAGGTATCAAACTTCACTGGTAATGAAAAGCAATTATAGTGGTAAAGTATGGGGGGGAGAGGGACTTTGTTTTTTTCTGGAATTCACTTTGCTTGTTTTAAGTTGGTGGGAAGATGTGCAAGAGCAGTATGTAGTATATCTCTACTATATAGCTGTAAGTCTACATCTTTCTGTTAATGTATGAATGTTTATTTTTCTTCTCAAAGCAGTATGGATATTCTTTCCCTTGTAACAATTCTAAATTTTAATATGTTTGATCTCTAATTAACAAAATACAAATCTCATAAATCAACAGTACAGGTTTAATCCAGCAGTTTTTGCTAAAAATCAATAAGATTAACATCCAATGTCTTATGAGCTAGAATAGTCACATTTTATAATATGAATCTTTTTGTGTTACAAAGTTGAAATTGTTACACAGGAAAACAGATTTTATAGCAACCAGAAGTCTTTGAAGGAATATATTTTTTATCTCAAAAATAACCCCCTTTGAATTTCTCTCCAACCTTTAGTTCAACCTTTGATAGCTACTGTCAATCACCATCCATCATCTTGTGGCCAACCTAACTGGCAAGCAGTTTTGCTTGCATCTGACACAGATGCTACCCACTTCTTTTTGGCTTATGTGAAAAGAATACATTAGACATCTGCTACAACATTTGATTGATTTGTCATGCAGTGTAAAACTGCTTTAAAAATGTGCTGAAAACCTTGGTGTAATGTTCTAGGAAGTTAGATTCTTATTGTTCCTAGTTTTCTGAATTACTTATAAAATATAAACCAGACTCATTCAGGATATTGATTTTAAATATAGGCTGAAAATGATATATTTTATTATGTGTTTTATTACTCATTATTAATAAAGGATTAAATAGTAGCTTCATGGTGTAAAATATAACTTCATGGTAAAAACTATTGAGGTGTAGACACAGAACCATTCGGCTTTTGAGGTGGTATTATAGAAGATAGGGCCTACCCCAATAATTCTTATATAAGAAAGGATTCAGTATTTTGAGTCAATAAGACTTCTTTGGTGTTGGTTGGATAAGACAAGCAGTTGCTTCTCTGTATTGTAATCAGAAAAAAAAAAAAGAATTAATGCTTTAGAGAAGCATGTGTTTCTTATCTCAAGAAAAGCAGTGGCACAACCCCCTTCCATTAAACATTAATGAGACGTTTCCAAATTCTCAGCATTGATGTAAGGTGCTGAGTATTTGAGGTTCTGGGTGTTATTAAGTGTATGCTAATAGAAACAGTTGAAATGAAGTCAAGCCATGCACTTTTAAAAGTTTCTGATTATATGCATTTTGAAATGCTATCTAGTACCCTAATATTAATGTATACATTTTTTTCTTGACTAAGTGATAAGCTTTCAATATTCTGGAAAATATCAGTACCTGAACCCATTGGTTATATTTTGACCCCGTGAAAATTAATCCACTGTTTTCTTACTAGACAATGTCACTTGTCCTGCTAGGCTGGGAGAAAAAGTGGCATATGTCCTAAATCAAAACCCTGAGTTTTCAGTAAGTAGTATCTGTTCACTTTGCACTGCTGAAAATTAGATATTTAGAAAGCTAAATTAGATCCAATATGTGTGTTTATACAGTTTAACTTTCAGTAAAACAAATGAAAAGTATTAAAATACTTTATTGTTCCTGACTGATGAAAAACCAAGCAAATAAAAGAATAAATTTTTAGTTATCTTGTAAAATGAATAATTAATCTGTTTTCCAAGGGTTTTTTTTGTGTGGTTTTGCTTTGCAAAGCAATTTGCTTTGCTACTATTTCTACTGTATTTCATCAATGATGTGGTATAAAGCAATAGAAAATTTGGAAGAGCATTATTACTCCAAGAATACTTTTGCCAAATAGCTGCTTCTGTGTTGATGCTTTACATGATTCACTAAAAATAACAGCAATTAACTTGTCCCTGAAACTAGTTCCTATAAATATTTTCATATGCTTTCCCTCTCCTCCCCCCCTCACCCCCAAACTAATCAGCAATAAAACTGCCCCTGGGGTTTTTCTGTCACC
>VZTU01016447.1:0-13380 GCA_013400835.1 Zapornia atra
CGCCTCTGGTCGGTCTATCCACTCTTTGAACCAAATCATAAACTGCTGTTCCTGTTCTTCTTTTGCATCACCCAGGACACTAGATCTAATTTGAAACAGTTTTGAAACTTTTTAAAATGAAAGTATTCTAATGTTTTTAAAAAGACAGTACTAAAAATTTGTAGAAAGTGAGCTTTATAGTAAAAATGGTAAGAATAGAAAACCAGCTAGAAATGGGCTGTTCTGACCCAAAACTGTTAAAAGTTTTTGTGTATGAAACATAGCTTTTGCAATATGTGATACTTGTACATTCTCAAGAGGAACAACTTTGCAAAAACTGACGAACAACTCCTGAAAATACAGAATGTATTCTTTCTTTTTTTTTTTTACAGAAACAAGCAGAGCAAATATGCTCTGTTTACAAACAAGTCAAAATCATAACCAGAAGAAATGCAGGTTAGTAGGTTTTGTGTTTTATAACGTCAACTCAACCCTCCCCGGGAAAAGAAGATCTGCAATTGAATTTCGTCAGCGTCTCTTTTAGTTCTTTGGAAATGCTTTCCATAGAGTTTTGCTCACACTCTTACAGTTGCATGAGCTTTTGAAATCAAAGATAATAACTCTCTTGACAACATTTCCTCTCTTAAGTCTCACCCCAAGATTCAGAGCTTGGATTCAGGTCTGCTGTGTACAAAAGGCCAATATTCCAAATTATTCATTAATAATTCACATTATGCTTTATGAAAAAATATTGAGAGTTCAATCAGTTTTAATTTTATATCTAGCATCTTTTATCTTTCTCCTATACTTTTTGCATCACCAGGCTAAAATCCTGTGTACAGGCTTTCATAAAATTTACCAAATTTTCTGACTCAAAATAACAAGAAAAGACATTTTATGTTACTTTTACACTTCTGCAATTTTTAAACTCATAAGTTTTAATTTTAGATACCTCACTAAACTACTAAATAATGTGCATTGTCTGCAAGGGTATGATTCTTATTGTATATCAAAAATAACCATTTTTATTCGTTACATTTTTTAACATATCACATACCTAATATATATGGTAAAAATAAGTTCAACCTGACTTGGTGTGCATGTAATAATATGGCATCCCAAGTACTGCAATAGAAAACTCCATTGTCTGGTAGCTAACAATTAATTTACAATTCTATGTCCACCTTTATCAAAGCTTTACAAATCTGTCACTTTTTAACCAGAGCATTTTCTGTAGCCTATTATAAAATATTCTTGAAGTAGAGGAATAGGTAGAGAAATATATATGTGCTTTAGCATCATAATCTCTGGGGGGGGTTTCCCCATGTAAAGGGCACTTTGTTGTATTGTATATTTCAGCACAAGACATGCTTCAAAATTACCTTTTCTTCTACATGAAAAACACCAGCACTCAGGAAAGGTAGACACTATTCAAGAGAGAGAAACAGCACTGGGGATTCAGCAAAAAATGATGGCTTCAGAAGCACGACTTTTATCTTTCTCTGTTTCAGCAGTCTTCAAAAAAGTATAAAGACTTCATATATGTCAGACTTCTGCCTTAGAGCATCCTAGAGGTTGTGAAATTGAAACTAAATAGTAAGAGACCTTATGCTTGGCTCTGGGACTCAAACTCATAATACTGAGAAGACAGTTTTATTTATGTAGATTTACTTTCCATCAGCTTGGACAAAATCCAGTGCTTTTTCTAAAGCCAGCTGGGGAACAGCAAGAGGTCAGGCACCTTAAAACAACACCCGAATCCCACACACTCAGCCAGGTTCAGTACATTTATGAAAGATGGGGGAAGTGAAGAGTGGTTTGTCCTTAGAGACAGCTTCTCTTGAAGAGGGGAAGTGTAACAAGAGCCACAGTTCTTGTCTGGCTCTTAGTCATTTTTATTAAACATAAAATGATCCTGCCTTATGTGGTTTCAAATATCCATCTTGCTTCAAGCTTTAAAACCAGCACCTTGCTGTTCCAACAAAAGGAAGCAGGTAAAGAAAAATGGGAGTGTCATCTTTATTATGTGCAATTCATATTGCATTGCTGGTCTAGTAATCATGGTGAAGGTACTTTCACAATATAAAAAGAAGTATTAAATTTATAGCACTGGAATTGCTATAGAAATAAGGTAGTGTATTTTTAATAAAAACTTGAGAATTCATAGAATATTTTGAAACTGGGCAAAACTGCCCTATATCTAAAATCTTTAGAAAAGGCTCATGCATTTGCTAACAGCATTCCAACCAACACAGCAACTAGGAACATGTTAAACAATACTTCAAACTGATATCAAATTTCAATAGAACAGTTGCCTATTACTTTATAAAAGGAAAAGCTTAGGAAGGCCCCCATGGAAATCTATGCATATAACATTGTCACAATGGTATTTTAATCAGAAAATAACAGCAGTTGAAAACTAGATTTCTTTTTTCAAAACCTCACCATGAGCAAACTTCGGTTTTTAAGAAACATTAATGAAAAGTCAGAGAGGCAAGCAGCAAATTAAAAGTCAATCAAACAACCATTTACATCATAACATTTACAAGAACTATACATAGTTCTCGTCTTTGAAGAGATGCTTTCGGCAGCTGTCTTTCCCCAATCCTTTTCCCAGTAAGAAACATGTAGTACAGCATGTGGGATTAATTGGAAACACCTGCTTTGCAGCGACGGAGAGACGGGACACAGCTTGATGCAAGCAAAAGTCGATTTATTGTATCAAATCATTCCTTTAAATACACTCAGAACGCGGTGTGCTTTAAACACATTGGTTATTTCATACATAAACTGCTCGCGGGCTGTATCTGATTGGTCAACGGTCTACCTGTATCATGCTAATAGACTTTCTGAAAGTCGTTAGACAGCAGGCCTAAGTTAAGAAAGGAAGAGGCTTCTTCTGGCGCCTCGCTGTAGCAGGGGACAATGATTACAATCTCGCCGCATGCCACAGTTTATGAACTAAAGGTTCCATGTTATCAACCAGTCTAGTATTGCCCAAGGCGCTGCTTTCCAAGCCCAATGCCACACTACTTGCTCCTTTCATGAGAAGCAGTCTCTTCACATTGTCTAAGAAAAGACAATTCCACTTATAAGGAATTTTGTCCCTTCCTGTACTGATAATGGGTTAATACTTGGGGAAATTTTAGTCATTTAGGAGTTACTAAAAGCTCTGACAAGTACACTGACATCGTAGCATTGTGGTTTGTATTCACATATACCACAACAACATCTTGAAGATACTCTTTAAACAACAGCTTAGCTGAATGCCCTGCCCTTGGATGCTTGAAGGCCAAAGTCCTTCAGGTTCTTCTAAAAGAGCCTTCTCCCCATGCTGCTGTCCCACTTTTCCAAATGATAAATTTTCCTTTTTTTGCATTAGAAAATCTGGATAAAGCATGATGATATTTTTGTATCCACTTACCTGCTTACCCCTCTTGCTCACAAAAAAAGGAATGATGCATATTATATATTAACCATGGATTACTACATACAAGACAAAAATATTTTCATAGTCTTAGGTTTCTCTAAAACCAGCAATGTACCTACAAATTGTGGCAAAATGTGTTTAGGACCCCCACCCTCCTTTATTTTACTGTTCATTTATATAGAAAATGATTGAGATCCTACCATCTTGTAAATAGATGACATGACATTTGGCAATACTGCAATTGCCTAGGATGATTTTTTAAAGCTTAAATGCAAAATTGAATTAATCCCTTTCTAAGGGTTGGGTGAAACAGTCTGCACTGTTGGGAGGAAAACATACTGGTTTCCTAGAAGGTATTACTTTTAATACACTCACATCACAAAAGAAACTTCAAAATAATTGAAGCAAGACAATATGGATTAAAAGAAGTGGATTAAAAGAAGATACAGACCTAGGAAGAGTCTGAAGCTGGATGAATTAATATCGGGTTGAGAAGAGAAGCTACTACCACTGGCCACCTCCAGCCAAGGTTACTTCACCTGCATTCAGAGGCAAAGCAGATAGGTCAGGCATGACAGGCTTAATGGTGGTATGACATACTAGCAGCCTGTGAAAGAATGTAAAGATGACCAGAATTTTTCTGTGTGAATAAATGCCTGTGTTTTCAGGGGATTTAGGTTGGGTTTGGTTTAGTTTGGGTTTTTGGTGAGTTTTTCCACTGAGAGGTCAAATTTGGGGATTTTTTAGGCAACTTTGTTTTCTCCAGACCTAAAGGTTTCATATCACTGGAAAATTCTGCTGTATTTAGAGAGGCTTCTCTGCTACTGCCTCAGAAGGCTTTCATCAGATGTACTTTCTGTTTGCAGAGAAATACACTTCTTTGCACTTCACTTCTGAACTATTCAACCCTAATTTGTTATTAGGGTCTAATTGGCTCTTCTCTGCTTATTAAGCCAAAGAAGAATAAAACCCCACTTGTTCTAGCAGAAGGCTTATTCAGACGGTCAGCAGCTGAGCTGATTCTAAAAGAAAGAATAGAAACACTAGGAAATGAAAACCACCTTTTACAATGGTCATCAATAAAGAGCAGCAAAATCAAATTCTTTAAAAAGTTGAAAAAATTCTACTTTTCAGTTGGTCCAGCTGCAATGGAATTAGCAGGCAAAAGATTTATTTATAAAATATGTTGGGATCTGGACAAGAATAACACTTGTTTTCTAAATTATTAAAGACTAATTAATTTGGGGTTTTTTCTGAAGTTCCAGCTGGCCACACAGCAGCAGTCCAATGTAGGAGCGCAATTAAGTTGAATACACCCACATGTTAAAAAATTACATCTCTGGAGCCTGAAGAGTCACTTTGAAATCTGACTCACAAGAGGGTTTTAGTTTTAATTGATAAAACTACCATTTCTGCAATTGCTGGATAATGTTTCAGGACTAAGAGGTGCAGTTAGAGGCAAAACTTTTTTTTTTCTTTCTGTCTTTTAACCAGAACGTTGGGATTTGTTTATCTGGACTATTTCCTTCTGTTTTGAACATGGTCTGCTTTACTGATTTCCCCCACTCCCAGAAAGAAATGGAAGTTATGAGGATTAGCAACAGAGATGATTACTTGTATGAAATGGCTCCCATAATAGTAGCAATGAAACAAAGCAGGACTTTTCAGCAGAGAAGAGACAGATAAGGAGGAATATCACAGAGTAACTTTGTGTGGCATAGAGAAATTGAATGCTGAATGTTTGGGGGTTTTTCCATCTTTCATATTGCAGTCACTAGAAAACAACCAAAAATAATTGATACTGTTTCAAAACAACAAAAGCTACTTTTCCTTACTCTACACAGCTAATCTGCATAGTGACTTCAGTGTCATAAGCACCCGTCTGCAAAAGAATTGAAGCAACAAATTCATTTTGTATCATACCTCATAAAATGCAGGTGGTCATGTATGACATGAACGAAGACTAGGGACTGTTTTATCACCTTAACTGTGAAGCAATAGGCTGCTGTATCTATCAGAGCTGTTGAAATGTTACAGAAATTAGAGAACTTTTTAATTTGAATAGATAAGTCAAACAACAAAAATTACTTTCTTGAACTGAATATGCAGCTAATCCCGTTTCACAGCTCTATTCAATTATTCACTTTCTAAAACTATTAACTCAAAACAAATTTAAGATTAATTTTCGCACTGCTTATTTATGCATGAAAAATATTATCACCAAGTAATGCATTTTGCTACACAAGCTTTAATTTGAAATATATTTTAAAAGATTAATTGATTCCTACTATGAGAAACAAAACCAAAGAAAAGACCCAAAAACATGACTGAGGTTTTTGTTGTTGTTTTCTTCCCTTATTCAGAATATAACAAAAGGTTTTGATAAGCAAGAGCTTCCAGAGTGTTGTGTTCTCCCATTCAGGCAGACCCCTCTAGTGGAAGATATTCCTCTTTTATATCCTCTTACTTGGCTTAAACTCAGTCCCACATGCAAGTAAATATACAGTCCCTTCAGAAATATGTAGCTGCATGTAACTGAGGAGGACAAAAGTATTGGCATTGTTAGCATTAGGTAGAGCAGAGAAGTTTATCAGTAATGGCAGGCATAATGACCATCACAGCTTGAGAATTCTTATAAAGCCTCTGTTACTGTGTAACTATGTTACATTTTACTGTGTCCTGGTCCAGAGACCTCATGATGTTCTTGTGATAAGAACACATTTGCCAGATCCCTTCCCTTCTATCCCAGAGGAAATTCCTGATAACTCTTAGTGACTGATATGTTAGAAGTAGATGAGACCACAAGCACTAAAATTACACATAGAGAACATTAATTAAAAGAAATATAATCTACATAGTGAAAATCTGTAAAGAATTTCACAGTCTGTGGCATTACTTAGGATTCTGCCCTGGTGAGACCGTATCTGGAATATTGTGTCCAATTCTGGGTCCCTCAGTTCAAGAAGGACAGGGAACTACTTGAAAGAGTCCAGTGCAGGGCCACCAAGATGGCTAAGGGAATGGAACTTCTTCCTTATGAGGACAGGATGAGGGCACTGGGTCTGCTTAACTTGGATAAGAGGAGACCGAGGGGTGACCTCATTAATGTTTATAAATATGTAAAGGGCAATAGTCAGGAGAATGGACCCAGGCTCTTCTCAGTAATGGCCAGCAATAGAACAAGGGGCAACAGGTGCAAACTGGAGCATAGAAAGTTCCATGTGAATGTAAGGAGAAACTTTTTCACTGTGAGGGTGACAGAGCACTGGGACAGGTTGCCCAGAGAGGCTGTGGAGTCTCCTTCTCTGGAGACATTCAAAACCAGCCTGGATGCATTCCTGTGTGATTTAGTCTAGGTGATCCTACTCTGGCAGAGGGGTTGGACTAGATGATCTTTCAAGGTCCCTTCCAACCCCTAACATTCAGTGATTCTGTGACTGTCAAAAAAATGTGCGGAAGGTGGATTCTTTCTTTGGAGCTCATGAGTTCATTAACCTGCTTATATAGACGTATCAGATGTGGACTACGTATTGGATGTGCAAATGCTATCATTTAAGGACTACATCATAAAAATCTGTGATACAATTACTGCATTCATTGGTATCCCATTATAGAAATGGTATGAAATCGTTTGAATCTGCATGGGATAAACTTACAAAGTTTGACAAATTGTTTAATCTTAAAAACGCCAGGGTCCTAAAATTAAATTTGATACAGAAGAGTGATACGATTGTCTTGCATGAAACACATATTTCAATTCACCTTGACATTCTTCTAAAACAAGATAAGAGAGACCCAGAAACCAAAAGAATTCTACAGGAAAAGGAATATTCTTTTGTGCTTTACCCTCACTGTCCCTTATTCCTGTGAACACAAGAGCATTTTCTTGTATGCTTAGCAGCTCACAAGAGCTCTTCAAAGTTGTAAGTGATATTAGAGGTGAATAATATCTATACAGTGTGCAAAACTTGGAACCCCAAACAATTTAGAAAACCACACAGCTCTTGGCTTGTGTGACTTTCTATAGGATGGAAAACATCAAAGTACTTTGAGTTCCAGATATTTATTCACTGAAGTCAACAGGAGTTTTGAACAAGACTCATTCTGCTGAGGTCCATGATACTGTCCTGCTTACAAAGTGCAGAGCCCTTTCTCTCACTGGATACCTGGGCATTTTTTAGCTGGACCCTGAAACAATCAGAGTTTTAAAGTGATTGTACCTATACTTCCTTCTCTCTAAAAAGGTTCTTAAATAGAAAACAGGAAGAAAAATAAAGAAAAGAAAAAAAAAAGAATAAAGGCAAGCCTAATATTGATGAACAAAGCCTAGAAATTAAACTCTTCAAGAAAGATGAAAACAAAGTGAACTTTTTAGAAAGTGCTGGCCTGTCTAAGAATGTTTTTGCAGGATAGCTTAGACAAAAAGATCAGTGCAAGCATAAAATGTCACATCAAAGTTACTGCAGCAAAACATAGCCTACCAATTTCTTTTTTTAAATCACCTTTCATATGAGGCTTTCTTGATTTTTTTTTTTCTGTTTCTGTTGTTTTAAAATATTCAACAACTTCTGCCCTCTATTTCAAAGTACCTAAGTAATTTTTAGAGATACTTAACTCGGTTTCAGATATGACCTGAATAGATCTCCAGGGCCTAAATTCATAACCGGAGTAGCTTTATTAAAGTCAGTGGCATTATGTCAACAAAGACTTGTCATCTGCATTTTTCTTTTCTTTCCACCCGTTTTTATCTGTTACTGACATGTCTTTAGGACTCAATGGATCTAATTTTTCTAATATCTACTAAGTGACACAACTAATTGATACATACAGCACTTCCTTGACTGTCTTGGCTTCAGCATTTCGTATTCTAAAAGCTTTTTGCCTGTTTTTTCCTGCCTAAGGTAGCTTCAAGCAATTTTTAACTATTGCCTTTGCAGCTTTCCTATATAGACTGTCTGAAAAATAGAAAGCGAAAGACATTGCACTAGAGAAATTAAAAGTGCATGAGGCTTGATACTTCCCAAACCACCAGCATTTTGAACAATATCTACTACTTAAATAATAAAATTATTCAAAAGTTCACACTGCTGTTTTGTGTCAAGGGAACATCCTGAGGTATAAAAAAAATCGCAATCTGCCTCTGAAAAAGCAAATGCAACAAATGTGCCTTGATTTTTGCAAATTCTTTGCATTTTGTGGTGGCTGGTAAAGTTTATAATGATGGATATATCAAACTCATAGCAATTAGAAAAGTAAATATGAACATATATGTCTCTTGTGTAGCTTGATCTCATTATTACCATTTCTTAGTATTTTCATGGCACCCAGTATTGTCAAAACTGCATTAATGGTACTATTGTATACATACATAGTTGTATAGAGAATAATGCACTAAGTATCCAAACAGATGACATTGTAAAAGCAAGACAACCCTCTAGAACAGATAGAATTGCTATTTTCAGTTGTGATGCCACAATTTTAAATATAAATATTTAAATTTGTTGATATATGCTAGAATGTCATATTGTCTTAATTTTAAAACAAGCTCAATTGTTGTAAATATTACAAGATGTTTTTCTTAATAGGCAAGGCATTTGGATATTAAAAGGCCATTTACACCTATGTCTTTCTGTGCCATCCATAGAGGCCCCATTTTTATTGACATATTGGAAAATCCAGAGTACAGGAACAACTGTCACTGCATAGAATATACAATACACAGAAGTTTTAGCATGCTAGTTTGTCTAACACTAATAATTCCTCTAAACTCATGGGAACGTTCACCTGTGTATTAGTTTAGGCTTGTTAGTGGCAGACTCGTATTGCAGAAAGAGCAAAAAATATATAAGTAATTTTTTCAAACATGGAACCAATTTCTTCAGATCTATGGACCTGTATTTACTCTGTCTTTTTAACAGGCTGATTGTATGCGGTATTTTAGCATTAAAATGGTATAAAAGTATTTCTGCACAGTACTTGAAATTCAGAGATATGATTGAGATGGAAAAGAGAATTCAGAGTTCAAAAAAGACAGGCTAGAAAGAAAGTGTCGCATTGCTGAGGAACTTTTGCTTCCTGAGTGGTCAGTGAAAAGTTGCTGTAGAGATGAGACTCTGGTTAGAACATCACTAGCAACTGCCTTTGATATCCATCTTTGATTTCCGATCTGTTTCTTCCTTGAAGAAGCTAAGACAGATAGCGGTGGTGAGTAGCTTCATTGCATCTCAGGCATACATTGGTGTACTAGTGCCTATGTAAAGAAGAGGAGTTATCTGGCAGTTTAGAAAGGACAGAGAAAACTTTGATGCAATAATTAACCATCAAACTTGAAAACACTTCCCAGCCTCCGATCCTGGAAATAAACACCACATATATCCTGACTAATTGTTGGGATGAGACCCAGGAGATTACCATTCTGGCTTTGATGTTTGCTCACCCTTTTCCTCCTTTTCTCCAGTACCCTTGTTTCTGTTGGATGAAAACTCAAGTATATGGCAGCAAGTGCCCTCTGACAGGTTCTCTATCTCAAACGAAGGTGAAGGACCAGAAATGAAGGGGTCTCTGTAGAACACTGTCCTGCCCCACAGTTTGGATGTAGCGCTACAGTTAGGATGTCAGCTACCAGTGTAGGAGCCTGGACCAGTCAAAAGAAAGTACATTCAGAACTCTTCTTCAACGCAGATATAGCTGTTAATTACCACTTTTACAAGTGGTAATTTAATAACCTCATATTAATTACCACTTTTACAAGTAGCAATTAATAGAAAGTTATTAAATAGCTCTGATTTGAATCAGGAAAAGCTTTTATGTGGAGTGTTTTCTGGCATCTGTTTATCACCTGCATATCACAAACCGATTCTTTGATCATGGCTGAAGATTTGTCTCATGCTTTGTAAATATGAGAAAAAGGATAAGGGCAGGAAAGGGTCCATTTGGAGAGGGTTTTCGTTATTTTTGCACCCTCAAGAACTGCTGATTCCTCCTGTTCTATCAAAGTTATATATGAAATATTTGAAATTAAGCTCTTGTAAATCGCTCTACCTACCAACAGAGTTGTGTCTGCAAGAATTTTCTAATAAATGGAGCTTATGTTCAGAGAAACTACAGAAGTTGCCTCAAGAAATATTGAAAAACATGTCTAGAAAACTTTTAGCAAGGCATTAGAGATACTCAAGCAGGACTGCGGGAATAGAAATGAAACTTTTAGGATTCACACAGAGTCGTATGGTTGTTCTCTACTTCTAAAACCAATCCAATGTGTCCCCTTAGAGTCTAGTAGAGTGATGTGGGAATTACTCAGATGGTTAAACAGACAGTACTGAAGGAACAAAGTGTTCCTGTGTTTGTTTTACATTTCAGAAATGCTTATAATTGACAACGGCAGTACCCAGGAGATAGGGAAGCTAGTGAATTACAGCTCTCAGTAAGTATTAGACATGTAAAGTTTAATTTTTTTTACACTTGCAAGCTGTAAGTTTTAGGCCATTTCAACTTAAAATACAGAATAATGTGCCCTCAACTGTTCATAGCAAGACTGTAATTCCATCAAGGAGCTATGTATAAAGTGAAACATTTGCGCTAAACTTGGTTAATATTACTCTGATTCAAGACTGAATAACAACTTCAACACATATTTTCATTACACGTTATCTCTGTTTTGTCAGATGGATACAGCAAAAGCAGAAATATTAAACACCCTGCAGAAATTAATATGGTTTTATGTAAATGCCCTTTTATTGAAGCTAATTCAACAAATACATATTTCTCTGCCAGAAACATTAGTCATCTCATAGGAGGTATTTGCCTCTTGACAAGGATGGTTGGTATTCTGCTGCTGCTTCTCATTGAGGCTTCATAAATGGGAGGGAGTGGATTTATTTCTTATTATGACCTTGTAAAACTTTAACTGGAAGACAGCCAGACTTCTTATTTGACCTGGCTAGACTTTCTTTTTCATTATTTTTGATGAATTTGTTTACAGACATTGATTAAGAGTTGCATTTTACAGCCTGGACAATCTAATAGTTTTTTGCTAATAGAAGTGTCCACCACCATTTACTGTCGTGCAAACAAACGTGATCCATTGGTGAGCTTGGCACATTACTCATTTTTAAAAGACATTACAGCTATTCACACGCGTTAGGTCAGACTCTCCAGGAAACAGCTCTCACTTTATTATTATAATTTATGTTTCTACAAGACGAGTTTTTAAACTAATGTAATTTCAACCAATTGCATGTTCTGTTTTACCTGGAAATTGTGTAAGTGCTTAAAACTGGTTATAAAATTTAACTGCAAGAAACCTGAATCTAAAGCATGTCACTACAAGTTAGAAATAGGGATTTGATTTGTTCTCACAGACTATTCATTGAACAACATTTGTATACTTAATGTCAGAATAACAGCAGAACACACTTAAACTGAAATGTGAAATATTATGGGAAGATATTTTTGGTAACGATAATTTTCAGAAATGTCTGAAAATATCACCAGTTCTTCCGCAGTTATGAAAAATAGCTTTGTTTTTTTTCCTTTCAGAGGGAATGATGGGATTCTTACAGCTGGAGAGCACAGCCTAAGACTTCTGCAATTTTTAATTTCTGTAAAGCAGTCTGTCCTGACTCTATGCTGTGTGTCTAAATCCAAGCGATGTTGAACTCAACTCTGAATCCTAAACCACGATCTCCATCTCCTCAATATAAATTTGGGCTACTGACTTAATTTCTACTAGTCTCACCCAACAACAAAGCATGATGCTAAATCTTCACCAATAATGTCCCCTTCCCAGCTGTTTTCTATCTATGGTAATATACAAATAATTAGCTTCATTATTTTTCTGTGTCTTCCCCTTCTCTATTAAAACCCTAGGCTGATCTATTATGCCAATCAATGCACAAGTAATTGGGTTTTTTGTTGTGGAATCACAAAAGTATATGATATTAACAGAATACTATGAAGTTTCATGGTAGATAGAGAATGAGCCCATCTTATCCATGAGTAAAATGCTAAGCATATGCTGAGTATCTAGGACAGTCACTGAACTCAGTGAGGCATATTGGAGAGAGGCAGGTTTCCTAGTTTTATCTTTACTACCTTTTATGTTATACTGCCTTTAATGTTTCTATTACAAGCTTTTACTTCTTTCCATATTTCACGTTTTTTTTTTTGCAAACCTATGAGCAACTCTGTATTTTGTCATCTTACTCTGTTTCCCATACTTCATTTTCCTTCATCAGTTTTCACTGCTACAGGTATGTTTTGACTTTTTTACTTTTTGTTTCATTAAAAAACCTAAATCCTACAATTTCAGCGTCTTTTTAAATTTCTATTTTATCTCAATATTGTCTGAATAAAGGAAACTCATATTGAAATTTTTTTCTCCTGAGCCATCTTCTGTACTTCTCAGAAATATCAGAAATTCATTATGTAAGAAATTCAGTATATATGACAATTCAGTTTGTTTATTTTTTCTTTTTTTCAGCTTGTTAGAGTGCACACTTACACTGCCAGTTCTCATGTTTGATTTTCTATAAATTAGGAATTACTTGCCAGATTTTCATTAAATAATGTTCAACGAGTATTCCTAGTATTATCTTAGTATGTCATCTATGCATAATTGCCACAAAGGAATACAAATCTTGGTTTCCTACATGTGTATTTTCCACTACTCTTCTCTTGTGGTTCAACACAGCTGGCATCTAAAACAGCCACACAGGCATTCGTTCACTCCCCACCCCAGAGTGGGATGGGGGAGAGAATAAAAAAGAAAAAAAGAAAGTAAGACTCATGCATTGAGATAAAGACAGTTGAATAGAACAGGAAAAAACCAAACCAAACCAAAAAAAAGTACTAACAATAGAATACGCAAAACAAGTGATGAACAGCACAATTTCTCAACATCTGAAGCCGATACTCAGCTAGCTCCTGAGCTGCTTCACCTCCCAACCAAACCCCAGTTATATACAGAACAT
>VZTU01016449.1:0-20289 GCA_013400835.1 Zapornia atra
TCACTCCATCCCCCCTGTCCTGCGATTATCTACCGTTTAACAAGCTGATTCCCCTCCTGTTCCTCTGCTCCCTTCAGGGACTGGCAGGCTGCAGTGAGGTCCCCCCACAGCCTTCTCTTCTCCAGGCTGACCCAGCCCAGCTCTCTCAGCCTCTCTCCATAGGGGAGCTGCTCCAGCCCTCTAACTAAAGCCCACCCATTGTGGGTGCAGTGTTCTGCAGAGGTTCTGCTGAGCAGATAATTTCTTCCCTCCGGTGTAAATTAAGCTTTATTGTTGTTTTCTTCTACTGGTTCCCCATTGAATTCCAGCATAATGACCATGGTACACCCAGCCACAGATCAGGACATGGCAGTCAGGGAAATTGTAACATAAAGCTTGTTAGACCACAGCAAGATGCAAAACCAAACCTCAAACTTTAGTCATTTTAAAGTGCTCCATAACAGGGTTTGAATACCATTAACAGTGAAAATAGGTTATGAGCTTTGGGGACTGTGCACCTATATTTGAACAGCTTTGCCTTCAGGGATGCTATTTGAGCAGCTGGAGCTGAAGGGGTGAAGCTCAAGTCCCAAGCTCTTCCTCCTCCAAAAGGCAACTCAGATGACCTGTACAGCACGTACTATTCACCTGCCTGGGCCAAACAGCCAATTAGAGTGAATAATGAGTGGTGGAGTGTAATTGAAACAGCAACACCGCACAGAGGCATTGAGTCTGACTGAACTGAGTGACCTTAAGCTACAGCAGCATCTTCTGAGGCAGCAGTGAGCTCTGGCAGCTGGGAAGGGCCATGGGATCCTGGGCTCCATCAGCAGAGGGCTGGCAGCAGGGACAGGGAGGGGATTGTCCCTCTCTGCTCTGCCCTGTGAGGCCCCAGCTGGAGTCCTGTGTCCAGAGCTGGGGCCCAACACAAGAGAGATGTGGGGCTGTTGGAGAGGGGTCAGAGGAGCCACAGAGATGCTCAGAGGGCTGGAGCATTTTCCCTATGGAGGTTATTGTAGAGGTGCAAGAGGCTGTGTAGGATACATAGGCTGCTGCTGACACTGTTAATAAACTGCTGTTAATAAGCACCTGTATGAGCACAATTAGTTAAGAACAAGGTCTGAGATAAAAGCAAGACCTAGCAGAGCTGTTGTGAGTGGAGAGAGGAGGGAATGGGGTGGGAGGGTTCTGGGTGGCAAGGAGTTTTACAAATTTGTTGAACTGTTCAAAGGCTCTGAGGCATTTCCTTATGATGAGCTAATTAATTGCAATTCAAAATTTATTCCAGATGGCATGCTTCTTACCAGGGAAGCTTCTATTTTCTGGGTGTTTGTTTCCTCATGCATGGATTTTAGGGTCACTTCTGTGTCTAGAGCTATCACATGGGGATTACTGTGAGAAAGCTTCCAGTTCTGTTTAGAATAAGTTGGTTTTTTGGGATTTATTTTCCCCCCAGACATTTAGTCACTCACAGGTATCTCAAGAAGATGTTGTCCTATTACGCAACAAATTTTAATTATCAGAATATACAGGTCTACCCTTGATTATAAAAATATAATGCTGTGAACTTCTGATTCACTTATTTTAATTCATGTCAAAGATGAGGCTTTTAAATTATTCTGACTGCACAATAAAGTGGCTGGAGTTAGAGCAATAATTATTGTCCTAATTACTTTCAAGGAAGGGTAGAGATGTCTTGGAAAATGTCCTGTCATCTTTTTTTTTTTTTTTTTAAACTCATAGTGTGATTTTAAAAGTATTTTGTATTTTCCAAGCTTGAATGAAGGAAGAATTTTTGAAAATATAGAATTAATCTATGGATTTTGTTATGCAAATTAATTCCTCAAATAGGTGCTAGATACCAGTTACTACAGGGGAAATGATTTTTGGAAAAGCCTGCAAATCCCTTAGAATATGGAGAAGTACAGAGGACTCCACAGGGCTGGTGAAGCTAAAAAAAGGCTAGGGCAATTTATTTAAGAATCTCCTTGAAATATGAGGTGGCACAAAGCAAACCTTGAGCTGGTTTGTTTTTTTTTTTTAATTAAAAATAAAGCAGCTATAATTCCTGCAGCCAGGAACAATGACATAAATTTTAGAGCCCAAAGACTGGCCTGTGCTCCCCAAATTTTAATAATATATTATTACAGAAGTGATATGAGAATTCAAATGTGGGTCACATCTTAAGCTTGCACAGAATATACTTTGCATGCTGAGTGCTTTAATAAAAGCTTCTGATAAACTTTGAAGTTCTCAGGAACCTAGGACCAAGCCAAACAAGTTTCTGTTCCCAGGGGATCTTCCCAAAGACACTCCTAACTTAGGGGTGATTTACATGTCTCAGTAGCTGAAGTGCTAGGAGAGCAAAATCCCTGTGTCTAAGGCTGCTTGTGTATTTTACCCTTTACTAATTAACCTGCAAGCCCCCCCCCATACAAGAGGCTCAATTTCATCATGAAATTAAAAAAAAAACCTGCTGTGAAGTGGCAGAAAAATTGTTGGCAAGTGAAGAAATCCACTTCATAGACTTCTGACACTTCTCCAACTGGCTCCTGTTGGTCTGTACGGTCTATAAGATGGGGGGGTTGGAGCTCTGTGACCCTTGGGGTCCCTTCCAACCCAGCCCAGGCTGGGATTCTATGAGAAAAGATTCCTAAGAGATGGGGCCCAGAATTAGGGGCAGACAGGAACATTTTTGTATGAATAAGATGTTTTCCTTCAGACTCTTCCACAGAAGTGCTGTCATTGGATATTATCTCCTTAGACAGCACTTCTAATGCACTTTTGTTTGTTTGTTTGTATCTTCTTCCATGTCAAAGCAGCAATATTTGGAGTGTTTTCCTAGCCATGTCTCAGCCTTTAGACACAGCCACAACAATTCTCAGTTCCTCCCCACTCTCAGAGGGTTCTTCAGTGTCCCTGACTTTGTAACAACTTTTGTGTTTCTTCTCTCATTTTGGGGCTGGAGCTGAGTGGAAATGGTGTGTGTATTCCTGGACATTGAGGGGGTGTGTGTATTTAAAATAATAAAAGTCAGTCTGTCCTCTCTTTTTCCCTAAAAGCAGCTTGAATCCCCAAATTACAGGTCTTAATGGGTTGGATTCCTAAAGCTGAAGTTCTTTATGATTTCCAACAATATTTACCTTGCAGAGGATGGTACATAAGCATTATGTAAATTAGGCTTAATCTCCTTTAATGACACCAGGCAGATCCAAAAAGGGTTTTGAAGGCAGAATAAATTTGTCTGAATTAATCATTCTAGTGTTCCCAGAAATTAACTTGGCCCAGAATATTTGAAGATGAAAGCAGCTTGTGGTCAGATATACATGCCACAAGATAAGGAAGTGAAGCAGTAATAAACACAAATACTGAGGCAAAACCCCATGTAATCAGTAGTGGCTCATAAATAACTTCATGCACAAAGAATGTCCCAAGTTGTTGGGCAACTTGGGGCTCAGTATAAAAACCTGAGCAGCTCAAGGTTCTTCCATCCATTTCTCTTGCCTCCTTTGCCTTGGTGAATAAGGTAAGTCTGAACCAATTTATTCTCTCTTTGTATATCAAACTGTTGCTTTGAAGTTTTTCTAGCTTTTCCTCACTGATGTCGTAGCATATTCAGCTTTTTTCCCTCTGAGGGAAGAAGGGGGTTTCATGTGAAATAGGTCAATTATAAAAATCATTGAATGGCCACAAATTAACCAGTTGGGTCTCTTTCTTCTGCTTTTGGCTACCAGAGAAGGTTTTCAGGTCCTGCAGCTGAACATTAAATATCTGGAGTGAATTTAACAGAAAATATCTGTCGGGATGCTTGTGTCTGTTCAGTCAGCATCTTCAGGGATGTTGGTCAGTAGAAAATTCAGTTAAGGCCAGAAGAATATGAGGATGCTGGAAGATACCAGCAGTCCTGGGTCACCAGCTCTCCATGCCTGCCTTGGAATCTCAGTCTGTAGTTCCACAGGGAAGGAGTGACTTTAACCAGTTGCTTCTCCATCCTCCACACAACTCTGGACAGAGTTGCACTACAGCCTGTGAGATCTGATGGTGATTTTACTCTCAGTAGGAATGTGCAAAGCTACAAGTGTTCCTGAGTTCAGCTGCCTCTTTCCATTTCTTGCTGAGGAAATCTGGAGGGCTGAAGCTTCTATTTTCCACCTTCTAAAAATGGGAGAAGTCACCTCCAAGGTGGAATATGCACAAGGGGAAGGGATGGGAATGAAATGTGAAGGGTTATTTGCTGTATTAGCATTGGGTAGGATGTTTGTCATCATTGTCTGCTCAGCCAAAAGGCAAACCATGGATCAGGAGTAACAAGCTCATTTGAGAGAGCACCTTCATCTGAAGGGCTACAGCCAGACTCCATTTCTCTGGGACACACAGAGCCCCAGCAGTTTTCATGTGCAGCCACAACTGCAAGGGGAAGTGTTGGAAGTGCCTTTTCCCACTGTAGTGCCTTGGCCATGTGCTGAGGGCACTCCCCAGTGCAGGTAAAACAGTTTGCAGCACCAGTATGTGCCCTGGATTCTGGGTGAGCTGACTAACTGTGGAGGCTCCAGGGTGAGTTCCTGACTGAGATGCCCCAGTGCTTCCTTCCCTGGCAGCCTCCTTAAAGAAAATGCGACCTCAACCCTGTTTGTAAAGTGCATCCTCTGGATCTGGTGACAAATGTCATCATGGTCCCTGTGCAATATCTTGTTAGCTCCCTATGTACTCCCCTTGCCAGACAATTTCAGCTGCACAAATAGACTTCTCTTTAAATTCTTGTGTTGCTTTTCTTCCTTCTTTCTTGTGTGTTTCAGGTTAACCTTCATCCCACAGCCATGTCCTGCTACGACCTGTGCCCTCCCACCCCCTGCGGCCCAACCCCTCTTGCCAACAGCTGCAACGAGCCCTGTGTCAGGCAGTGCCAGGACTCAACGGTGGTGATCCAGCCCTCTCCCGTGGTGGTGACCCTGCCTGGCCCCATCCTCAGCTCCTTCCCCCAGAACACCGCTGTGGGATCCTCAGCATCTGCAGCTGTTGGGAGTGCTCTCAGTGCTGGAGGGGTCCCCATCTCCTCTGGCAGCTCCTTGGGATTTGGGAGCTTTGGTTATCCAGGCCTGGGCAGCGGGTACAGCCGGCCCTACCGTCGCTACAACACCTACCGCAGCGGCTTCTACGGGCCGTGCTAAAGCCTGAGGAGCAAGCAGCCAGACATGACCAGGAACGCTGAAGCACGACCCGGTGAAGGACTGAGCTCATGGCCCTGGCTTTCAGATGTGATGCTAGATACCCACAGCCCTGCCTGAAGTTGGTGGGGCTGTGGGAGCTTGGCATCTCCTAAAACCAGGCCTCTGCTTGTCTTACTTTTGTTATGCTTTACTTTATATTTCTGACCAGATGTTCTCTCATGCTTTTTTTTAATGTATTTGACAATGACTGGGTAAAATGTGTTATTATTAGAAATTGTTCTGCATAACTGACTTAGTACAGTCCACTTAAGCAATTAAGAAGGAAGATCTCATTTTGCCTAGTGTGTCATTGTGAGAGGAATGAGTGGGCACTGTCCTTAGTGGACCATGGAAATGTATTCCTTACACTTTACATTGCTTCCTTCCATTCCTCAGCCTCATTAAATTTGTGCTGCATCATACTCAGAGTCTGCCTGTACTTCTTTCTTCTCCCAGCCCCTTTTCTATCTTGTCTGTGGTGAAACAGGTCCCTTTGCAAGTAATCAGTTCCAGAAAAGGCTCTGGAAATAACTTCATACCTATTGCCCAAGGGGAACAAGATTAATTTTGGTTGCCAAAAAAGTGTTTGTTTTGTCTGTACATGATAAATCAAGCCCAAGACATTGGAGGCTGGAAGGAGATGATGTTCACCTGCCATGGGGGTCTCTCCTATTGTTGCATAACCAGGAAGCCTTAAAGGAAAAGATCTACTACTATTTACCCTTTAAAGACCCTTTACCCACTGCACCATTGAGATGCAAAAAGACCCATTATCCGGTTTAAGATGTTTGTTTTGGGCTGAATGTCTTTGAAGAGGGATGACAATGGGGCAGTAAGCTGATTAGAGCAGGGGGGCTATCTCCCCTTCAATGAGAAGGGGAATAGCCTAATTTCAGGGAAATGCTCCTTGAGGGGAATACTGCTGCTCCTTATCCTTCTGTGGATGTAATAAGAGAGCAGTGAGATGCAGCAGGAAAATCTACAGGGGCATGAGGAATGCTAGAAATGACAAGGATAAACTCTTTTCTGAAGTGCTACCTCCAGTCATCTGTTCCCATTTTGGATCTGTGATATTTAAGAAGACCCCTTTAAAAGGAGGGGGAGATGATACTTTTCCTGAGCACAGCTGAGCTTGCTCAGAGCTGAAGTAGTGGGAGGGAGGTAGAAGGCAAACTGGTGAAGCCCTTTCAGCGTACCCTGGTCCTTTTTGACGAGCGCAGCACCTCTTGGCAACTGAGATCAAGTCTTGCCAAGTCTCAGAGCAGAGAAAGAGAAGGTTTTGTAGTGTTTTTTGCAGTGGAATTGGTTTTTAGAATTTGCTGGTCTGGGAGAAAATGAAAAGGTTTTAAGTTGTAACCTTTTCTCTGTGTGTTTGTAAACTGACTCCTAGATATGAGCCTATCAGGCATCACTTTGTTCTAGCTTGGTTGTGTGTGTTGCAATAAAAGTACTTTAGAGACTGGGAGGACCCTGTAGGAAGATGGTTTGAAAAGTTCTCCTTGAAGGCTCTGGAGGATTCAGTGTTGCAGCAGCCCATACAGCTCCCAGCCTGATACCTCCGGAATTTCTTGCTTGGAGTCTTGGTCTGTGTCTACAGACTGATGCTGAACTGTAATTAAAGTCAGGGATTGACAAAGTTATATTGACTGCAATTATTAGTGGAGCTAAATTAAAGGAGGTGCATCAGTTTCATGAACGAATTAAGAATTTTAGGGAGTAGCTTTTATTAATAGACAAGAGGAGAGAATGGAAAGTTAGCAGTTTGATATGATAACACAGCAGAATGTTGGTCTGAGTTAAATGTGTAATGTATTTTATTTTTGGCCATTTCAACTGATGCTGTTGCTTGATCAAAGGGGATGCATTCCAAAGGAGTTATTGTTAATTTGTAGTTGCTGCAAAATAGCTCTCCTTTCTGGAGGTCAACCTGCATATCTAACACAGCAGACAGGTTCCAGTTCTACAGTACTGGCATGGCTGGAAGGAGTTATGGCTGAGGTGCTATAGTGAAGGTGTCTTTAACATATTCAGATGGACAGATAATGACACTTCTAATGACACAGTACATTTTCCTACCCCTGCCATCATCATCTTCAATCTCTGTTAAGCTTTCTTCTGCTCAACTGCACCAATCCTCTCTCCACAGAGGTGAACCCCTTCCCAAAGTTGGGCTTTTTCCTTTGAGCATTCAGGAGTTGTAGCAGAAAGGTCTGGTAGGCAGCTCACTTCCTCAGAACAAGAAGAAAAACAAACATCAAGCATCATTTTCACCCTTTGTTCTGTCCCAAGCTGTTGCCTTTGGGTTGATACTTACTGAAGCAACAAGAACAGTCCCAAAGTAAAAGGTTTCTCTGGTTTTGTAGTCGACCAGAGTGTGTTTCCTTCACTGCTGTAGAATATGAGATAAATTATCATGTTACAGAGGAAATTTTCTAGGGAAGGCAAGCTCAGGAGCCTCTCAAGTTGTTACTGTGTTTGCTTTGGAGATGTCATACCATGTTAGACTGGATTCTAAATATTCAGACAGCATGTGTGCAAGAAAACATGGTACTAGAAAATAAAGCAGCAGCATAAAAACCAGAATATACATGCTCTGAACAAAGATTTATAAACTGACATCTGTTAATATTTGTCACTGAATAGTTGGAACAAGTTGGTCCCATAGGAAAAAAAAGAGAATAGCATGAACTATTTTTGCAGGATATGAAATATTTCATAGAATCATAGAATGGGCTGGGTTGGAAGGGACCCCAAGGGTCACAGAGCTCCAACCCCCTGCCACAGGCAGGGCCACCAACCTCCAGGCCTGGAGCTACACAAGGTTGCCCAGGGCTCCAGCCGACCTGGCCTTGAACACCCCCAGGGATGGGGCACCCACCCCTTCTCTGGGCAGCCTGCAGAATTGTAGTGTCTGCTGTGCTTACCAGGAGTAAGGGAACTGGAAGGAAGGTTCTGAAGAGAGCCAGAGCTTTTATAGCTTCTCCAGGCTGCCTGGAGGATCTGAGACATTCTTACACATTTGCTAACTAATTCCTGCATTAAACTTCTGGGGTTTTTTTCTTTGCATATGGCAGAGTTCCCACCAGTGAAATTGTTTTGTTTACTGTTGATGTTTATTGCCTGGCGTTGGATGAAAACCATGATCTGTGGTGGCCCTTTCATCTCTTTGCTTTGCATCCATTAAATCTGCCTGGCTCCATTAGACTGAACTCCACCTTCCCAAAATGTGGATGAGTCAAAATTCAATTTGGTTAGGAATTTTGTCTGCTCTTTAGCATTTTGGTCACACTGGCCTATGGGGAGTGCCACCTGCTGTCATAGCAAGAGCTTTTCATTTAAGTCCTGAGCGTGCAATTTAATCTCTGATAAGTGACTGTGAGATTTAGGTTTGCCACTCTTTGTAATATTCCAATGAGGAATATCCCAAATATTTCAGTTCCTGGGATGTGGAGCTTGAGTCAGCTGAGCTAACCTTACAGATAATCACCTTCAGGGCAGGATTTGGGATTCTTTTTGTCATCACTATATGCCTTTTAGTGAATTTGATTTCCAAACCACATGCTTCTCTTAGGCTTAAGAGGTGGTTATTGCTGTAAAGGGTTGTGTTTTTCAACGTTCTGATACTGCAGAAAGGTGTCTCTGTGTGTGCATTGGGGAAAGACTGGTGAATCATAGAATCCTAGACTGGGCTGGGTTGGGAGGGACCCCAAGGATCACAGAGCTCCACCCCCCTGCCACAGGCAGGGACACCAACCTCCAGGCCTGGAGCTACACAAGGGTGCCCAGGGCCTCATCCAACCTGGCCTTGAACACCCCCAGGGATGGATGGGGCACCCACCCCCTCTCTGGGCAGCCTGTTCCAGCCCCTCACCACTCTCTCTGCACAGAACTTCCCCCCAATCTCTCCTCTAACCCTTCCCTCCTCCAGCTTCACTCCATCCCCCTTGTCCTGCCAGTCTCTGCCCTTTAACAAGCTGATTCCCTCCTGTTCCTCTGCTCCCTTCAGGGAGCTTCAGTCAGTAGTGTCACTGATGGGGGTCATCACATAACTATGGGCATCTGGTGACTGGAATGGGGCTCTTAACATGTGATTTTTGTGCAAATACTCCCTTGTATTTTAAGTAAAGGGTGGAAGGACTCCAGTTTATGACACCATCTAATGTGAGGAACTTTGTGAACTTCATCAGCAATCCTGGTCACAAATTTTAAACCCCAATCATGTTCAAACAGTGTCACATACCTTCCCATTTTCTGATAATGTATTATTTGCATGTCTGAGCCATTGATGAAGATGTGTTGTGAACTTGGAGGACTTTTCTTCTTCAGAAGTGCACAAACAGCATTTATTTCCCAGGAGATCTTCATGAAGATACTCACGGTTCAGGGGTAATTTGCATGTCTAGCTAAGTGATTTAAACATTAGGAGAGGAAAGATTGGAATACTGATCCCTGCCCTAAAGTCTGCTTATGTATTGCATGCAATTACTTTTTAATCTAGAAATTGTCTTTGAAAATGAAATTGAATTGCTGCACTTTGCAATGCTCTTTAAGAACATGCAAAATGAAGGCACCATTATTGGCTTTCTAAAGAGGAAAAAAAGAACAAGACTATGATAAACTTCTCTAAGTAACCACCATTAATTTGGTGTATAATTTTGTTTAATAGTGCAAGACACAGTAAAACAATAATTTAGAGGCAAATGTAAAGCTCTTTGGTGACTTTCATGACCCCATAGGTAAGCCTGTACAAGACTTTGAGCACTGGTGTCTCTAGCCTAAAATTCACATGCATCCTCAATCTGGCCTGAATTGCTTTCCCTGAGTTTGATGTAGGTAAAAAGCTGAAACTGCAGACTCCTTAGATTAAGGACTTTGATGCTCAGCTCCCAATTTGAAGAGCTGTGTCTCAAATTCCTTCATAGAAGTATAGTAGCTTAATATTAAATGGGTAGATCAGACTGCTGCTACTCTTTCATCCTGTCTCCTGAGTCAAGAAAGTAAACCAATATCATTGAATGGTCTGGGTTGGACGGGACCCCCAGGATCACAGAGCTCCACCCCCCTGCCACAGGCAGGGACACCACCCTCCAGGACTGGAGCTACACAAGGTTGCCCAGGGCCCCAGCCAACCTGGCCTTGAACCCCCCCAGGGATGGGGCACCTACCCCCTCTCTGGGCAGCCCCTTCCAGCCCCTCACCACTCTCTCTGGACAGAACTTCCCCCTAATATCTAATCTAAACCTTTCTTCCTTTAGCTTTACTCAATATGGTCCCTCCACTCCCAGTAAGTACCTATGAGACTGGTAAAGTGCAATCAGCTCTACGAAGTGCTTTCTGTGCAGCATTGTCTCTGAATTTGGCTGTTTGAGAGGAATTTGACAAACCTGCAGTCCCATCCAGGCAGAAATAGTAATTTCTGGGTCTGTTGAAGTGTGATGTGTCAAAAACTTGTGCTGTCCATGAAGAGGGGAGGGGCATTGCCCAGGGAAGTTCACATAAGATATGTATTCATCTGTGTCAAATGATGTACATTGCATATACTGCCCTTAGAATGGAAAATAATTCCCTTAGTAATGCAGATGAATCAGTTGATCTGACCAGGAACTGACTGGTCTCATAAGAGTCTAAGATAAAAGCAGCCTCTCTAGTGGTATGCATACATTGTGGTGAGGAAGTGGCATCAAGGCAACAAATACAAACAGTGAGGGGAAAAGTAAATCATCAAATGGGGGTATTTTGCATGCAAGAAGTGTTTAGCAATTGGCTGGTGAATAGCTACATGTCTCAGGTCCTCAGGTAATCTAGGGCACAGTATAAAAGCCAGCAGAGAGGCAGCTGCTGCCATCCACTTCTGCTTTATTCTCCTTGGTGAACAGGGTAAGTCTGAACCTCCTTGCTGTCCTTCAGAGTCCTGAGCTGTTGCCTTTGTCTGTATTTCTGTCTTTTCTGTAGCAGTTCAGGGTTTGTCAGTGTGTGTGGGAGATGTACAGGTCATTGTTTCTCTAAGAGGGTAGCTGTTCTTTGAAGGGTGGGGATTTCTGGACACAGGACTTCAGACTCAGTTTCCCTTTGTGTCGCTGGATCATTCTGTTCCAAAGTGTTCAAATCTCTGCCTGTGAATTTCTCCACAACTAGAAGTGGATGTGGAGGATCTACAGAGAGATTTTTAGCCTTCTCAGACTTTTTTTTTCTTTAGATAATTAAGTGGGCTCAAACATTCTAAAGTGTGCTGAGCAATATTGAAAGTATATCCCTCTTTGCACCAGGATACCATGAAAATGATCCTTCTCAATTCCCGAGCAGTTTGGGATCAGGAATATTTCAATCCTCTTCTAAGATGCTCTAAATACTTTAGCACTAGATCTTCCTTGCAGCACCTCTGTAGCCTGTGACTCAAATATCAATAATAAAGCTTCTGTCTGTCCTGTTTGCTTATCAATTTTGGACACTGTCAACTCCTATTTCCACCCCCTTTAGAAACAGGCAGAAAGTTGTTTTCATGTAAGACTGATGCAAGAGCAAATAAGAAAGGGGGGGGAAAGGAGGGGTGGTGGTGATACGTGTGATTAAATAAGAATTAGGCAGAATATTTCTTCTTTTGCCCATCTGTGGGGTGGATTGCAGCTCCCTTTCATGGGTGAGTGCCACATTATCAGATTATGCTCCTTGCTTCTCCCTGCTGAGGGATTTTTTTCTTCTTCCCTCTGTTGTGGGGTGAAGCTTCTCCTAGGTGTCTCATACAGGAGATCATAAGCCTTGTCCCTGGCTTCCTACCTATTGCAGGACTCCACATACCCTGGCGGAGTGCTGTGGGAAATGAGCTATCCAAGACTGTTTCAGGAGGAGGTAGAGCTACCCCTTGAGCTCTTCTCTGTAGCAGAGAGGAGGTTTGGCTTCACCCAAGTGTCCTTTCAACCTAAACCAAACACATTCTTCCATTCTTTACGTGGTCTCTGGTTAGTTTCTTGCACTCTCCATCAACTCAGCAGCTTTTAATTATGTGACTATAATTACAGCTTTCTTGTATTGACTTCCTCCCCTGTGTTTCAGACCTAATTGCATCCCACAGCCATGTCCTGCTACGACCTCTGTGCTCCCACCTCCTGTGGCCCAACCCCACTGGCCAACAGCTGCAACGAGCCCTGTGTCAGGCAGTGCCAGGACTCCACATACGTGATCCAGCCCTCTCCCGTGGTGGTGACCCTGCCCGGACCCATCCTCAGCTCCTTCCCCCAGAACACCACAGTGGGATCCTCAGCATCTGCAGCTGTAGGGGATGCTCTCAGTGCTGGAGGGGTCCCCATCTCCTCTGGCAGCTCCTTGGGACTTGGGAGCCTTGGATATTCAGGTCTAGGTGGTCTTTATGGGAGGTCCTACCGTCGTTACAACCGCTGTGGACCATGATGATGCCTTGGGGAAAGCCCACAAAGGAGCAACCAGAAGCTTAAAGGCATGATCCTGATGCAGCACCGACTTCATGACCATGGTCATACGCTTGCTGACCACCCTCAGCTTTTCCCTAAGCTAATGGGACTGCAGGAGCTTGGCATTTCTCATTTAATGCCCTTCTCTGTGAGGTGCAAGATGTAACTTCTGTTGCACGTAGGAGTTGCATGTCCAGCTGTAAAGCATTGCCTTCAAATGGATGATTTGTTTTATCCATATTCCACCCCTACTGCTTCCTTATGTGGTACATTAAATTTATGTTGCATCATAATGTGTGTCTTGGGCTGTTCTTCCTCTCTCTTCATCTTTGGAGCCTTCTCTGGGGGGGGGAATTTGCCTATGCATGAATTGTCAGTACCAGGCAGATCTTAATTTAAATCACACCATACCAATTAGTAAGGAGATAATCATAGATGAGTGTAAGCAATGAGTAATACAACTTTTCTGGTAGGTTACACTTTCCCTTAGTCACACTTCTTTAACTACAATACGAAATAATTGTTGCTGGCTCACAATCAATGAGGAGAAAGAAGTGGAAAAGCTACTGGTGTCTTACAGGAAATATCTTGGTAATATCATAAAATCCCAGTAAGCTCTGGTAGTATTTTAATACTCATTTTTCACAGTATAAAGAAAATTTTGCAGTTAACAAAGAATGACAATAAATATCAGGAAGGAAAATTCAAAATTAAAAAAACCACAGGAAAAAAAATTAAAAATAAAAGAAATTTGTATGATTCTTCCTTTGGCTTTGTAGTTTAGGAATGCTGCAATGAGGTTGTAATTGTTTGCTAAATTATGTGGTGATCTGGGGGCCTTTAGGGTGTCACCAGAAATCCTCAGAGCAAAAATAATTACCCTGTTCTGAACCTTGGGGAAGATAATGACTGCTAAATTGCTAAAGAAATATTCATTAATGCAATGCTGTTTGTTGATGCCTTAAGGATCCCACTTAGGTTTTCATTCCACATTGTAAAGAGAGATTGAGTGGGAAAGATTGGTGATAAACTGTCTCAGCATATGACAAGTTTTGCTCCTGGAGGATGGTGAAGAACAAATAAACACCAGAGATGCTCTTGTGCAACACCACGGGGTTTTAATGGGTGAGAGAAGCATAGCACCCAATTACAGAGAATCAAGGGGATACAAGGGGAAGTGCATGGTGCAGGTGTCGTGCTCTGGCACCAGTGCCCTGCTCAGGACCCAGGGGACAGCCAAGCTGAGGGAGGGATGCAGGGGATACCAAGGCTCAGCTGTGCAGCCAGAGCATACAGGGGTACAGGGGAGTGGGCTGCAGTCTCCTCCTCTCCCCATGCCAGGGCAGCTGATGGATGCTGCTGGTCCCCACGGCTCTTGCTCCATGTCCTCACGCTGTGGTCCTTGCTTCAGGGCTGTTGCTGGCTCTGGGCACCATCCTGGGAGCTTTAGAAAGACCCGCAGCTGCCCCGGTGGGACCGGCGCCACCTCTGGGCACCAGGCAGGTAATAGCCCGAGCCACAGGAGGAGAAGCCAGAGCTGTAGGACCTCCTGCCATTGCCAAACCCGCTGGACCCATATTGGCCCCCGTAGCCCATGCCACCTCCATAACCTAGGGAGCAGCCATACCCAAGGGAGCCCCCATAGCCCCCCAAGCCAAAGGAGCCCCCATAGCCAGAGGAACCTCCGTAGCCCAGGGAGCTCCCATAGCCCCCCAAACCAAAGGAGCCTCCATAACCAGAGGAGCCCCCATAGCCCAGGGAGCTCCCATAGCCCCCCAGGCCAAAGGAACCCCCATAGCCCTGAGAGCCCCCCAGGCCAAAGGAGCCCCCAGAGCCCCCCAGGCCAAAGGAGCCCTGGGAGCTTCCTGAGGAACTCCCCAGCAAGGCTGGGCCTGATGATCCCACAACGCTCTCCTGAGGGAAACTGCTGAGTATGGGCCCTGGGAGTGTCATCACCACTGGCGGGGGCAGGATCACTGCTCTGGAGTCAGGGCATTGCTGCACGCACGGCTCGTTGCAGCTCTGGGCAATCGGCTGAGGGCAAATCACCCCACAGGGTCTGCAGGACTCGTTGGAGAAAGACATCCTTCTGGAGATGGCTGGGAGTCTGCAATGCACACCAGGGTGGAGGTTTCAGATGGAGGAATTTTCCCCTGACTCTAGGTGCCCATGTTTGCTTTATAGTCAGTGGAATTTGTGCCAGCCCTGAGTTCATTCCCTTGCAAACTATATGTACATCTGGCCACAAAATCACCACCCAGACTTTGGTTACTGCTTTGATTCCCTTACATCAATGCAGACATCTAGTATTATGCATAGTGAATCCTGACTTCAAATCACTACTCTTGCTTGTAACATCATGAATCTCATTTATTAAGACGAGCTGACATAGACTGAAGTTTACTACTGTGTTTACAGCAATTAAAGAAGCATCAGATATAGCCAGCTATTTCTAGAGTTTCATATTGCTTCCTCAGTCACACCACACACAACTTTTCATAGAATCACAGGCTGGGCTGTGTTGGGAGGGACCCCAAGGGTCACAGAGCTCCAACCCCCTGCCACAGGCAGGGACACCAACCTCCAGGCCTGGAGCTACACAAGGTTGCCCAGGGCCCCATCCAACCTGGCCTTGAACACCCCCAGGAATATTTACCCTTATGGGGAAAATTATGAATCTCAACCTACAACGTACAACCACAAGGTTGCAGCTACTATGATGACTCTGGTATTGTTAAATTTGGTAGATCCTGAACTGGAAATGCCTTGGAAATGGTTGTTCAAAGTGGCATAGTAAAACTTGTTCTGAGGATAACACCATCTGACACTCACAGGTCTCTACTCTGCCAATCTAGACCATTGTATAGAATTTGCTATCAACAGAGAAATAGCTTAAGGAGAGAGGTTGAAATAAATCACACTTACCCTGTTCACTGAGGAGAACAAGCCAGGAGATGTGGATGGAGAGGCTGGGAGTAGCGACAGCTTTTATACACTTCTCAAACTGCTTACAGATATGAAACACCCTTCATGCCTCAGGTCCTGCATAGTAACAAAATAACCTTGATGAGGAGGGATTTAATTTTGTTTTCCTTCCACTGCCACTCCCCACCTTCAAACCCAGGTGTGATAGAATGACAGTACCAACTCGTGGGCATTAGGCTGGTGAATGACAGGACCTCTCAGACATCTCAATCCCAGCATCAACCATTTAATTCCACTTTAAGTTTTAAGATAATGAGTTTGATTTTTATGGTAGATGAGTAAAGATCAGTTAAAGTTATCTGTCTTTTATGAATAGTGCTATTGAAGTGAATGCTATGATAATACATGCAAGCTGGATAAAAAAGAGGGAGAGAGGTAATAGAAAGATTTTTCTGGTATCTGCATCTGGTTTAGAAACGTGGGGGGTTTAACACCTGTATTTTCAGATCAAATACCATTTTAACATCTGTATTTGCAGATCAAATACCATTAATTGCTTAGGAATTACAAGGTGGATTCCATTGTTATTTTTACTGCTGTCATTGAGACAGAGACACCTCAGAGATGCTCCAGATCCTCCTAGGAATGATAAGAGGCTTTACAAACACCCACTAAAAAGTCATATTTGATGTGTTGTACCATTGTTATACACAAACATGCAAATGTCAGCATGCAAATGTTGTGTAAGAGCATCAATTTAGCCATGTGTGAATGAAGAACTCTGTGTCATTAGGTAGGTCCAGCTTCATGTGTAAGAGAGGGGGTCTGTTAGAGTTGAGAACAAGTGACCTGGAGAGTCTAAGAGGAGAGATTTTAGGACATCAGTTTGAATCCCCTTGTTTTTCAGACCATGGACATGTAGCAGGTTAAGTCTGAAAGTTCAGGTAATTTTCAAATTCATGTAATTTTCAAGGAGGCTCTTTCCCACCCACCCTTAGAATGTAAGGCAATAGATATTTCAGGCATATTAGCAAAATAGAGGCTCATGAGGGGAGATGAAGCTACTATAGTCTGTAGCATGGGCATGCCATAACCTCCCCAAAACACATTCACATTTGGTAAAACAAAGAACTTGGAATTATGAATGAACATCAAGTTATTGCAAGCCTTAAAGTCATAAATCACAGTCTGGTTCAAGAATCCAAAGGAGTCACATTGGTTGGCATATTTTTAAGTGATGCTCTTTCATAACAAGGGAGCTTCTAAATCCTTCCCTTCTTCATTTAATATGATAATAACAGAAGTTGCAAGCACGAAGTATTAATGAGTATTTGTGAAGCAGCTTAATGACATTATCTTCCTGGTGCCTCTCATTATTACCACCAAATCCTGATGACACTTCAAAGGCACAGCTATTGAACAATTTACAGGTAATTTAGAGGCTATCTTTTGCAATATTGTAAAATTAGAAAACTACCAATTTGCAAATAACTGTGTGATGCCACAGACCCATCCTATTAAAATAAATCCTTTTAAATATTAGTTTATTAATTTCCCACTTTTTCTTAAGTGGTCAGTACTTAAGAGGTTGGGGCAAAGGAAGTTAGGATTGTTTTTAAAGGTGTATCTAACTGAACTTAGAAAAGTAGAGATTTCAAATGAAGTTTGAAGTGTTTGGAATTGGCTTCAGAGACCCTGTCAACAGTTCTTGTATCTCAATAAGGTCTTTTCTGCCTCTTTGGAGGTGTCACTTGGCCCAGACTTTCTTCTGTTAACCTGGTGTCATCTGAATGGTCTAAGAAGAATTGAGATATCTCTAAGTACCTCATCTCCCCTTTTTTAAACACATCCAGGGTTGGAGACTCAGCCCCTCCCGGGGCAGCCTGTGCCACAGCCCCACAACTCTGCCAGGGAAGAACTTTGCCCTCCCAGCTGAGCTGACCCTGCCCTGGGGCAGCTTGAGCCCAGTGCCCCTTGTCCCATCTCCTGTCCCCGGGCTGAAGAGACCATCGCCCACCTCTCTGCACCCTCCTGGCAGGGCAGGGGAGGTGGGGAGAAGGTCTCCCCTCAGCCTCCTCTTCTCCAGGCTCAACCCCCCCAGCTCTCTCAGCTGCTCCTCAGAGGATTTGCCCTCCAGCCCCTTCCCCAGCCTGGTTGCCTTTCTCTGGACTCGCTCCAGGACCTCAATGTCCTTCTGATGCTGAGGAGCCCAGAACTTCTGTCCTCTCCGAGACAAACTGCTAGCTCACATCGGATGACCTTCACCTGGTTTGGGCACGTGGCACTGAGAAGGGCTCCACACCATGTAAGAATGTGAATACTCCTCTGAACATTAAAATGGGACTCATGTGATATGTGAGTCTTCTTCTGGCTCTCAGTCAATGCCACCCTTCAGTTGCAAGTTCCCCAAATCCCCTAAAATGACAATCACAGATAACCAATTGTCATCAGCAGTTGTATCACACCCATGCTAATATTTGGGAGGGACAGTGCTGAGGTGGCAAAATCAAACCTCCCACTATCACATTTGGTTTGCTCCAAATTAGGACCAGAGGCACAAAGGGTGGCTTATAGAAGTGTATAAAAGCTCGTGTCACTCGCTGTCCTTTTATCCACTCCTCTCAGTCTCCTCACTGAACAAGGTAAGTGTGACTTCACTCCTTCCTTCTACTACTCCTAGCATTTATTTTAACAATGTCTTTGTGACAGAAGTGATTCCTACATGTGTTTTTACAGACTTCTATCCATTTCTTTCTTCTGAAACTCTGTCTTTATCCAGATGTAGTCTTGGGAGTCACTGCATTAGAACAGGAAGTAGATCTCCAAGCTGTAGAAGTACTTGGGGTTGCACACAACACATCAGAAAGTCTGAATTGGTACAGATAGCTAATGAGACTCTTCTCCTATTCTTCTGGGCTTCTTTTCCACTGATTCTTACACTTTGTGAGGGCATCCTTGCCATCTATGATCCTTGCCAGTCCAAGCTGCTACAGAGAGATCTGTACTAACTTTGTTTTACATCAATTATATCCAAAGCTGATCATGATGAGATGAAGGAAAAAGGATAAAGGCTGAGTTGATACAAGGATGAGTTTCCTTTGTAGGAATGTATGAATTAATCTATTTCCCTGTTAGATATTTCTGAGATTTCAGACACAAAGTCATTGTTTAATAATCTTGGTTCATTTCCTTCCAGCCCAGGCCTGGTATTTATTAATTTGCTTTAAACCTCCACCCTGGTGTGCATTGCAGACTCCCAGCCATCTCCAGAAGGATGTCTTTCTCCAACGAGTCCTGCAGACCCTGTGGGGTGATTTGCCCTCAGCCGATTGCCCAGAGCTGCAACGAGCCGTGCGTGCAGCAATGCCCTGACTCCAGAGCAGTGATCCTGCCCCCGCCAGTGGTGGTGACACTCCCAGGGCCCATACTCAGCAGTTTCCCTCAGGAGAGCGTTGTGGGATCATCAGGCCCAGCCTGGCTGGGGAGTTCCTCAGGAAGCTCCCAGGGCTCCTTTGGCCTGGGGGGCTCTGGGGGCTCCTTTGGCCTGGGGGGCTCTCAGGGCTATGGGGGTTCCTTTGGCCTGGGGGGCTATGGGAGCTCCCTGGGCTATGGGGGCTCCTCTGGTTATGGAGGCTCCTTTGGTTTGGGGGGCTATGGGAGCTCCCTGGGCTACGGAGGTTCCTCTGGCTATGGGGGCTCCTTTGGCTTGGGGGGCTATGGGGGCTCCCTTGGGTATGGCTGCTCCCTAGGTTATGGAGGTGGCATGGGCTACGGGGGCCAATATGGGTCCAGCGGGTTTGGCAATGGCAGGAGGTCCTACAGCTCTGGCTTCTCCTCCTGTGGCTCGGGCTATTACCTGCCTGGTGCCCAGAGGTGGTGCCGGTCCCGCCGGGGCAGCTGCGGGTCTTTCTAAAGCTCCCAGGATGGTGCCCAGAGCCAGCAACAGCCCTGAAGCAAGGACCACAGCATGAGGACATGGAGCAAGAGCCGTGGGGACCAGCAGCATCCATCAGCTGCCCTGGCATGGGGAGAGGAGGAGACTGCAGCCCACTCCCCTGTACCCCTGTATGCTCTGGTTGCACAGCTGAGCCTTGGTATCCCCTGCATCCCTCCCTCAGCTTGGCTGTCCCCTGGGTCCTGAGCAGGGCACTGGTGCCAGAGCACGACACCTGCACCATGCACTTCCCCTTGTATCCCCTTGATTCTCTGTAATTGGGTGCTATGCTTCTCTCTCCCATTAAACCCCCGTGGTGTTGCTCAAGAGCATCTCTGGTGTTTATTTGTTCTTCAGCATCATTTAAAAGTAATGTTCAATCCTGTATAGTGTAGAAAAGCCTGGAGTGCCTCAGCAGTACAAGTTCCATGAGAGTAAATTAACTTTGTTTCAGCCCTTCCAATCCCTGGCTGCTGCCTTCATCCTCCTTCTCCCAAGGAACCCCTGTCACATCCCCTGGCATCTCAGGACCACATTTCCACTCCCACACCTGGGGGACATCTGCTCAAGTTGGGACAAGGAGAGACGGAGACGTGACTTGGTTGCAGGAAAGGTTTATTGTGTCCAGAGGGGCAGGAGAGATTGTCAGAGAGATGGGGGGCAAGACCCAGCGAGGCTGGTGGCCAGCTCCTGGGGACAAATTGGGATCTTCACCAGAGCGTGGTTCCAGATGCCTCTTTGGTGCAGCATTTGGGATGAGCAGCTTCTTTGTAGATTCTCCATTAGTGAAGAAATGAAAACTCTGGGTCTGGGTCTAGCA
>VZTU01016450.1:4198-18487 GCA_013400835.1 Zapornia atra
AGTCAGTTACAGCAAACAAGATCAAAGGAGAAAGTAACTGGATAGATCCAGATATTCCTGCTTAATTTGGAAGGCATGTCTGGAGTGCCTCCATGGAAATGCCTATGAGATGTACTCTGCACTAATCTGTGAGCTGTATTCTGACAGTTATTTCTTCATAATCCTCCGCATAAACCTGTGCTCTTTGATGAATAGTTTAACCCTGAACTCTGTGCTGGATAATTCTATAGTATGAAAATTTAACTCATTGCTGGTACTACAAGTGTCTAAATAGCAATTTGCAATTTAAAAATACAGTTGTAACACTGACAGTTCTATTCATGGACCACTTCTGTGACAATCCTTTCCTCCTCACCATCGAAATCTCATTCTATATGTTTACACAAATGTTAAAATAAGTGATGGGTAGAAGTTTTTGTTGCTTTTGAAAATTCCTATGTTTTCATTGATTGGTGCATTTTTGAGTGTGCTGGAGGTAAGTTTGCAGGTAAAGATGAGGACAGGATCCATGGAAAAGGTCAGATTTGATGACTTCCCTTGTTTCTTTAGAAACAAAGTCTTTACAAAAATCAATGTGTTTTTACATCAATACCATTTTTTACACTAACTTGTACCTCAGGCTGTTAAAAGTCATTGTTTGCTTACTGTATGCTTTTGCATTAAAGGCTCTGGCATGTGATCATTTAATGGCTACCTATGGTTGTTCTGGAAGAGCTATGTTTTGCAAATAAAACTTCATTTTCTGTAACCTACTATTACTTTTTTGTTTCCTTTTAGAAACTTGGCTGCAATTCAGGTGCAGGTTCATCCTGTAAACCCTGGGATGACCTCCAATTCCATTGTATCACTGCCTTTCATTACACTGACTCCCAGGATAAATTTTCTTTCCAAATGTGATTTGTCCATGTTGGCTTTGTGATCAGGCTGCATATGCTAGTCCTGTTTCAGTGATCATTCTGTATTGTAGCAAGGCCATCTGCTTTCATAGGGATTCCTCTCCTAAGCTACCTCTAATGACCTCCCCTTCCTCAATGGGATGCTCCTGTACCACTTATCACTGATTATGTTCTTTAAAGTTTGGAAGTTCCACATAATTCATGATCAGTCTGGTTCACCTTTTCAGAACTGTACCTGTCAGTACTCTTCTATTTTATGTATCAAATTTAATATTTATGTGTATAATGCATAAGTTTATTGAAACTATTTTACTTTTAAAGTGACGATTTTGTTGGACTGCAGCAAAAAGAAGACATTAGCCCTCCTGATTAAATACATCTAAAAATTAAGCAATTAAAATTAAATGGCATTTTATTTATTTAATTTTTAAATTTAATCTATGCAACACTTCAAGAAACAACTACATGGTGTTGTATATTAGGAACTGTTGACATTCTACTGAATTAAGTACAACATTTTGGGTTTTTATGCTTCTTGAGGTGGTAATGAGAAACAAAAGTTTTTAAAAAATGTGTGCCTTGCTGTATTTCTTATACCATTTATTAAAAAGCTGCTTTCACAGTAAAATTATGTTGGTTTCAAAGGAGGAAATAGCAAGGTTAAGATGTGTGAATAATTTCTGTATATATGTATAACCAAGTGCAAACATTGATGTATAATGACAGTATAAAATGCTTTCATGTTTGTGATGTCCAGTGATGTGGAAAATATAAGCCTTAAAACCATTAGATTGCATGGTAATTAGAATTGGCATAATAAACATAGTTTATTGGGGAAAAAAAAAAAGCAGAACTGGTGATCTGTTTTACCTGCGTTCCAAGAACAGGATGCTTTATGAAAATACAGAAGAATATGTTTTTCTTTGCAAATACTGCCTAGAGAAGTGCGATTCCATAGCTGGTGAAGATCTGTGCTACCTGGCTCAGAGGTAAAGAACCTTGATACTGAAGATGCCACAGGTCTTTTGAGCCAAACAAGGAGACACATATATTTAGTAGTTTAAATCAATGCATTGCCAACTGCAGTCGTGGCAATGATCAAGCACACTTTTATGTCAGGTCTTTCCTATGTTTATCATTATCAGTTTGTTGTCTGGATCTAAAAATTCCATTCATTTACATTGTTATATTGAAGAAGCTTTATATGTATTTATATAGACACTTTTACAATTGGTTGTTTCAGTAACTTAGACTGTACATTTTTAATTATTTTATCCTGTGCTAAAGCTATATTGGGTGGCCAAAATGAGCCAGACAGCTTTATAATCTATCTCTACAAACATGGCATTCATGTCCTAAAACAGTATTGGGATGGGATTTCAGGAAAATTAAAAGGCAGGGAGCGCTTTCCCATATCACATTTTATCACTAGTTTTCTAAGTATATAATGTTTTTACAAAAAGCTTCAACATTCTTCTCCCTTAGCTTAGACGAACTCCACTGACCAGCTTATACATTCATACAACACAAATAAGTATTAACACCCCCAATCTCAATTTAAATTTTCACTGCATAGTCTTGTGTAGGCTATGATGTGCATAGGGCAGCAGAAGCAACTCTTAGCATGAAGAAAAGTAAATAATAAGCAATTTTTAAGAGAGCCTTTTGAAACCATAAAATTTTCTGCTCTTGCATATCATGTATCACGTACAAATCTAATCAGCTAATCTTTAATTACCTAAAATGTATGACTATATAGCTAAAGATAACTTTAAAGAATTTTTTTAAATTTCATTATATAGAGAGTAATTTGGAATATAACTTCTAAATTTTAGTAAAATATTTACAGTGAAAATTATATTATTCTATTAATTATTTCAAACATGATTTCTAAAATTGTCTTGACATGGGGATTGAGTTTGGAATCATTCTTTTTTTTCCTCCTTAGCATTTTCTGATTTATATTTTACTTTTTAAAATTTATTTTGACTATAGTCATACCTTACACTATGATGACAGCAAAACTAATAAGTCAGAGGCTTTTCAGATCTGTCACCTCACCCAACAGACTGTGCAGAGTTCCATCAATTACTTGCACCACTCTATTAGGTTATTTTCCACAAATTTGCTTTTTTCCTGGGNTGGTATAAGACCCATCGTTATCAACTATTCCCTTTTTTGTCATGGTTAGAAGCTTTACCCTTTTTAATTTTTCTTCTCAGAATATATTGGACTTTGTTGTCAACAAAAATGATTTATAAAGGAAAAGAAATCTCTGGTAAGTCATATGCTTATGGCCAAATTGTGCCTAGAACTTGCCAGAAGTTCTCGTGATATTCCCTAAATAAAAAAATACTGGTATAGTGTAAAATTAACATTGCTGTACGAATATTACCTGTAAGGTCAGCCCACTCATGGACAGCTGTATAGATCCTCTTCCCTAGTGCTGAAATTCTCTTGTGGTGGAGACACATTGCAAGCTTTCTGCAGCATTTATCCCTGCCTTAAAGTTCCATAGGCTGCTTTTTATTCCACACACTCCTTGAACAACATCCGCAATGTGTGAGGACACCATTTGACAGCAGTGTCTCTGACAGGTGGATCTCCCTTTCCTGCCTGCTTCACATTCCTTCCATGGAGAGCCAGGAATGCACACTACTATGGGTGGTAAAAAACATGCCTGGGGCTATGATTTAAAAGGTGTTTTGTAATCAAGTAGTTTTATATATGGATGGCCTTATAAACCATGTCACCAGTCTCTCTCACTTCATGGTTTACCTTTTTCCCAAGGTAAGTCACAGAGCTTTTACGGAGCAATGCCACTGTACCTTTCTAACAGTAAGAGAAATTCAGGTGACATCTCTATCCCAACGTTTGTTTGTGCTATTCATTGTATACTTGTGCAAACATAAGCATAGAAACAAAGGCAAAGATACTAAAATTGTTACTGCTTGTCTCACACTTCAAATAAAGAGTCACTGTAACTTAGATGGCATCTCAACCTTGCTCCTTGGTAACAGGATCCATGGATGACATAGCCTCCTGTATCATGTATTTTAGAATTCTATTCCAATACCCCTGTGTTGAGCAAAACAACATATTTTGACAAAAATGTATCCATTAAAAGGGCTGCTTTTTGGGGGGGTGGAAGGGGGTGGGGTGGAGCGGAGCAGATCGGATTTGAAGACACCAGGAACAATGTTGTAACGGTTCCATTGCTGCAGTGCACAGAAAAGGGGTTATTAATGTTCAGGCTAGAGAGTACTCACACATGGCTCGAGAGGATTAACGGGGATGTCAAGTTCTCAGCCAAGTCAATCTCCTTCACTGACAAGTTTCTACAAACTTATTCCTAATAATAGCATCACTTTGAGAAGGATTTTGGCCAACAAATGACATCTGATCTATTGCCTTCAGTGCTCTAATTTTTCAGACTCACCCTGTCTTTTATACCTTTCCCACCAACCTAGATCACTTACATTTTTCATTTGACTACCATTGGCTTAGTAAATGCATGTTCATCCCTGGTTTTAGAAATATTTTAAGGACTAGACCATAAATGAACTTGGCATTACATAGGTCTGTGCACTGAGTGAATGCTAAGTGCTACAGTGCTTTAAAAATGGCATTTCCTATGAAATAGCAAGTAGTATTAATTTATTTCTGGGGAGAGGGGAAATAAGTTAAAAGGAAAACTAGAATTTTATAAATCTGTAATTTCAGTGTACAAATAAGTTGTGGTTTAAACTCAGCTTGCAACTAAGCACCACACAGAATGGGGGAAAGAACTGGAAGAATGAAAGAGAGAAAACTCTTGGGCTGAGATAAAGACAGTTCAATAGGTAAAGCAAAAGCTACATGCACAAGCAAAGCGAAGCAAGGAATCCATTCCCCACTTTTCATGGGTAAGCAGCTGTTCAGCCATTCCCCAGGACAGCAGGGTTCCATCACATGTAATGGTTACCTGGGAAGACAAATGCCATTGCTCTCAACGTCCCTCCCTTCTTTCTGCTTCCCCCAGCTTTATATGCTGAGCATGAGATCACATGGCATGGAATATCCCTTTGGTCAGTTTGGGTCTGCTCTACTGGCTGTGTCCCCTCCCAGCTCCTTGTGCACCCCCAGCCCACTGGCTGGTGGCGTGGTGTGAGCAGCAGCAAAGACCTTGGCTCTGTGTAACCACTGCTGAGCAGTGATGGAAACAACCCTGGAAACACTGTGAACAACCCCAGTGGAAACAGTTTTCAGCACAAATCCAAAATACAGCTCCAGACTAGCTCCTATGAGGAAAATTAACTCTATCTTAGCCAAAACCAGCACAAAATATGTCTCTCTGCAATGCCACATTTGTAAATGGAAATGAAAATAAATTTTAAGAATAAGTGCAATTTTTGAGATCTTTGTTGTAATTACTGTGAGGATGTTTTAAATGCAGCAAGGATCCAGTTGTAGTGTTTTCCAAAGAAACATGAGAGTGACAGGGAAAGGGAAACATATTTGACAAGATTTCAAGCAATAATGGAAACACATAAAACATTCTTGATGCACTTCTTTTACAGAATGAAAAAAAAAATCAGACTCTGGAAGAACTGATACTGAGCATCAACCATCTACCCCAAGCCTATAACTGTTTTTTGAAGGGAAGATAAATGCTACTGGAAATATTGTGCCCTCAGGTGGGGTGGTACAGCAATTTTTCATGCAGGCTACTTTATATCTATATACCCGAACTTCTTCACTGTAGGTCTTGAATCAAAATGCTCGTGGCAGATTGTATTTAGAGAGCATGGGTTTTGTCTTTTCTTCAGGAAATTTGAGCTGAGAAACATCTACTTCTACAACATGAAGCTATAGCAATAAGATACAATGGCAGACAAAAAATTATAAGAAGAAAACAGAAAAGCAATTTTTCTGTGTATCCTGGTGGTCCCCTGATAGTAGTTTAATCAAGAGGACTGTAAACTTTGTGGGATTATGATAGTTCTATTAACCAATCATTATTTATCCTGACACACTCATGCCAGACAGATCTATGTCTCTCTATAGTTTTTGCTTTACTCACCTCCAAGTAGTGCTTTTCAAGATGATGAGAAGATTATGGAAATGTATTTTCAATGGTTAAAATTATGGCATGAATCAAAAGAAATGCAACCCCACAGCTCTTTTTGGTTGCTGAATATCTGTGACAGCCCACCCAATCGGTGATGCTTTTGGCCATATCTTGTGGTAGAAACTCTTTAGACAGAGCTGTATTTTCTACTATTCATATGACTGCTAAAGAAAGCTTCCTCTGTAAGGGGAGTTTGCATTAAATAAGAATATAAATGGTTCTCAAACCTGTTGCTGTTCATTTTACATATTCCTGCATCTCTTATCCTTTGGTCTTCTTCACTGAACTGCTCTTTATTTGCACCTTTTCTTCTTGCATAATTCGGTGACTAAAGGAAAGGTTTGCTACTCGTGATCACAACAGGCAATTCACAGGTAACATTTTGAAAGGTGGGTGGGTGTCAGGAAGAACAACTGGAGCTTGGAGTGAGGAGAAGGTGGCTGGTAGATATGTACTACTGCAGCTGTGCCAGCTCGGCTGGAGGGAGGATTTGGATCTGTGAATGTCATGCTGGCTGCTGCCTGAGAAAGAAGAGAGAAGGTGAGGAGGAGGTGGAGCTTCAAGGATGGTTGATGAGAAGTAGCTCTGCTTAAAATATTTGTCGAATGATAGCGTACACTGTATTGAAACAGATTTATCTCTATTGCTAGAGTTGTTATTGCAAACTGTAAAGTGATGCTATTCATGAATACTTATTTTTCTGAATCTGCTGTTCAGTATGCCAAGCATATCAATCAGATGTACCATTGTCAGTTAATTAACATTTGATTGCATTAAACATAGGGTGTTGAAGACGAGGTTTCTTCTTGGAGGGGGAGGGGTATCTATGTGTGAGTTCTTTGAATGGGGAGGGATGTGTTCTTGATAATTATAGTCAATTGTTAGTAAAGTCAGATTGTAATCTGTGTGTACATATTTCTGTGCCACCTCCCACTCTTATGGCCACAGTAAGAGGGGAAGACAAAGGCATTAAGTTTATCAGCACCTTAGTCCTTATCCGTATAGCCTGCATGCTGAATTTTTGTATGTATAACAGCATTGAAGAATATAAAGGTTATCATATTAGACAAGCGTAGAAGAAAGATATGTGAGAAAAAAAAAAGGAAAAGAAAGAAGAGGGAAAGAAAACAACACAAAAGGAAGTCAAAAGAAAAAATAAAAAGAGAAAAGGAAAGGAAGTAAGGAAGAGGGAAAAGAGGGAAGAATGGAGGGAGAGGGAGAGTTAATGTTGAGTTATGCCTACAGGATATATCTATAACTATTTGATAGCATTTTGTAACACAACAGACGTGATAGTATTCAAAATAATGAATGGTTTGGTTAAGACAAATCTGTCTTTCTTCTTCTCACAGCCACATAATACCAAGTCACTCACAGAAATGGATGGTAGTGAATTTAGACATGATGGAAGGAGATACTGTACTCCTTTGCATGATATATAATTAATCTCTGGAATTTCATTTCTACAAGAAATTACTGAGTCAAATAGCTTAGTGGGATTGTAAAGGAGTCTAAATATAGAATAGGCAGCTGTGCTACGATAGCAGGTTAGTTCAAACTAATGACAGTGGAGAGCAAACTTCCTTCTCCATGATGAAAGCTGTTGTCTGCTGAAAGAACAGGGGAAATTTCCCAAACCCAATGCAAAAATGGCCAAAGAAGGTTTCTGCCTTTCTCTGAGGCAATCAAAACCAGGCCCCTGACAGATGCAAGGCACATGCAAAAAACATAGAAAATGCATGTGTTTCTTTTTCTCTTTATTCCCCAGTTGAGAATGAAGATGTGGTATCAGAAACAAATTATTTCAATTACTTGACAAGCTATTGTGCTGCAGCATAAGAAATTATCTCAAATATGATTTTGTGGATAACTGTAACCATTTTTCCATTTGCCACATGTAACATGCTGCCTAGAAGGAGTTAAATGTGACAAATTATATTTCGATAAAGAAAACACTCATATTTCAGGCCAGTTGGGTAACAATATTTCAGAGGAATAACCCTTCTTTAATCATATACTTTGATGGAGGAATGCGCATAAGCACATCAGCGCAACTCAATTCTTTCCATGAGGACTGACATCTTAAGCTGCTCTACACAATGAATCACCTTGTCAAATAAAGTGTGGAACGGAAAACCTGTTTTCAAACTCATCCGATACAATGACATTTACAACAACATGCTTGAGGTGATAAAGCGACAATAATAATTATATTTCTTTTAGACTTCCAATGTACTTTGAAAGTTTTATGGAATCATATGCTTTTTTACACCTGGACTTTTACTTTATCGGTCTTTAAAAGGAGGGAGGGAAACCACATCTTTGCATGCAACTGGAATTAATGTTAGTTTTAGCATTTTCTTAGAAGAAACTATAAAGTTGTATGCCAACATATGTATCCTCATCCGAAGAATCAGGTGGTTCTTTTAGAATATGATATACATTCAAATTATATTATTGTTTTTTCAGTGGTGATCAGTAATTCTTTTCCCCAATCCTTATCATGACAGTAAACACATTAATGAAATATCTCTTAATGTATTTCTGAAGTTTAGTCAAATTAAAAAGATGACATGTAGAAGTCCTTGCTAATCTTGGAAATACACATTGTAATAATAATATTTTATCATATGCTCATGAATTTTATGTAAGGATAAAAAAGTTTCAGAAACATCCTTCCAGTTGCTCTTGCCACTACCAGAACAATGTTCTTGGCTTGCCCTGTCTCACCTGCTACAACTGGCATCTCTGAACCAAGGCTGAGGCTTCATCAAAACAGACATTCAGCTGAGCCCTGGCATTTGTGAACAGGGGCTGAGACTTCATCCAGCTCTTCTAAAAAGAAGGTTTAACGTGACATTTTTAGAGGTATTAGTACTGCAGTTATTTAGTATCTGCAACAAACACATAGAGATCTGGTGCTGTAGAAAAATAGGCCTCTGGGGAAAAGCTTGACTTTCAGTACTGAATACCTGTGCTGAGCTGGAAAACAAAAGCTTAAGAACACGGGGTAAACTTCCCAGACACTCTGGTGAAGAGCAGCTGACAGTCTTTAATAGGAAAGAAAGAGATGACAATCAGATGCTTGGAAAGTAGAATCTGTTAAGTAAGTGATGTGTATGAGCAAGCACACAGAGAAAAGAGGAGCTGGTGAAACATGACCAAGAAAAATAAGGTAGGTGTGGGCTAACTGTAGCTGCTACAGTTATATACTTGCATCTGAAATGCATTCAGCTGGTAAATATACCACTCTTACACTATTATTTGCTGAAATATCAGTTTGGGTAAAAATGTCCTTATTTGTGCTTCATTACCAAGGAACCTGAAAACAAAATGTTCAAATGAGCATTGCATTTAAGTTATTTTCCCCAATACTTCTTCTTTTATGACCATATTGTTGCACAAAATGTAGCAACACACTAGGCTTTGGAAGACTATGAGTTTGTTATTAAAAGGAGAAAACAAACAGCAACCCACCAACTCTTCTTCTCTACTCCTATTTGCAAAGAGACACATGAACATTTCTCATCAGCCAAATTTAAAAGAAGCAGACTTCCATAAAGTACACTTCAATTCATGCCCATTTCAAACCAGGTCCAATGTCCTTAAATGTAATTTCATCATGACAATATTAGTGAAAGGAAGCCAATCTGTTCCTACATAAGGATCCATAAATACTGGGAAAAGGGAGCTGTAGCTGTTATCATTCTCTTGTAATGCCTGTGCCATACAGCAGGCTACAGACTCTCATTGTCTGCTGTGCCTATCAGGAAGTCCTGTTCTCAGCACAGACATGATTAGAATGAAAGGGGGAAAAGATCATGGAGTATTTCTTCCTTTGCAGTGTTGGAAAGTGGAAGTTGGATAGTGTGGTGTTGTATTCACTAGGCAAAGCAGTATATAAACAAACAAGTAAGTGGTGATACAAGATACAAGCATGGGAAACTGGATGAGATGAGGAAATAGTCGCTTTAAAAGGTAATATTGTTTCTATGTAAAAAATTGCCACGGTGGCTCCATAAATAGCCAGCCTTTATGCAAGATACTGTTCCTTTACCTCGATGGAAACCAGAAGCAACTACTCTGAACTCATTAAAGTGCTAATAAAGTAGGATGAATCTGCCTATGGAACCAGAGGGCCAGCACCTGTTTGAAGTGTGGCAAATGATTGAAAAAAATCTTTCTTTAGCCCAAATCCTTAAACATGTTTACACACCATATGCTTAAAAAAAGGCACAGGGATTTCTTTGTGCTATAGCAGTTTTATCTCCACTATATTTCATCATATGTCAGTACTATTGTTAAAGTCACAACCTGGCATTTTAAACATCATAAGCTTGCTGTAGTGCTGTGTATTACTTACTACTTCTATACCAGAAAAGGAGGGTTTCATTATTTCATTCTTGATACAGAAATCTGCTTCAAGGTCCAGTTAGAAATAGAAGGTTTCCATCTTAATTTGTTTCATAACCTAATCTTAATAATAAACCTCCTTTTTTAATGTTGTAAATATCAGCAAATAATAACTCTTAGAATCTCAGTATTGAATTCTGGAACAAACTACTCAGGAGGAAAAACAATTGCCAGTGCTCTAAAGAAATTCTACCAGTTAAATAATAAATTAATTAGCTATGTTTTTTGAAATTCCATGACATTTTGTGACTATTGCTGCCAATACAGGATTCTGCAGAACTTAAACCCTTTCCACAATTAGTGAAGTGGAGAGAGTCCCAGCTTCTTCATAGGAAACCATACATAAACAAGAAAAAAGAAAGTAATGACAGGAAAAGACCTTTAAATGGATCACTCAGATAAATCCCTTAGATTAGATGATGGAATGGTGCCTGGATTTGAATTCCTGGTCGCTTTTGTGAGACCAAGTTTTTAATTTTAATTTTTTTTTTTAAAGACAGAAGAATGGAATGGGTATTGCACTACTAATTTGTTTCACAATCTATGAGTTAAGAGTATTTATGTAAGACAGTGCTGAAAGGCTTAGGTTTTAATGGTGTAAAAGCAAAAGCTTTAATGTTCTTATTCTTATATTTTCAGTATTTTGTGCATTTCTAGGGCTTGTATATGAACTCTGCACAGCTGAGTAATTCAGTGATTCTAGAAACTGTGCAGTTCATTTCCCTCTCTCAAACAGAGCTGGCGTCTCTGCTCTCACCACAGGCAGACAAGCCCATAGTCTTGCAGAGAACAGAAAATTCCCCCCTCCCTTTTTAAAGGCACAGAAAGCTGAAGGTAAACACACTGGAAAAAGCGTAAAGAAAAGTGTGTCTCAAAAAAAGGGACTAGTATGGGGGGCTCCACAGCAATAGCAGAACAACTGTCTTAGCTCACACTGGAGCAACCTTGGACTTTCTTAAAAATCAAGTCCAATAAGGCCAATATTCAAGTTCTGAGGTTGCCCAGAGGAAAAGGTTTGTCAGACTATAATCTTTGTGGAAAAGTTGTTCCTTGACCTTTTTTGCCACTGTATGTCTACAGCAGCATAGGGAGGTCAAAAGTGCACTAGTTGTTAGCACCAAAGATGAAGCTTAACCAGACACTGAGAGCAATGATTGTCAAACGGCTCCATTTGCAAGACAAGAAGTGTATCCTTAGCAGAGCATGGGAGATGAAAGAGATTATTTTCTAGGGGTCACATTTGTTCTTCTTTTCTGACCTCTCTCAAGATTGCAAAAGAGTTTTCTATAGCAAAGGGGTGCTACAAAGAAAACGGGACTGTGCTTTCCTCATCTCCTCTCTGCTAGTCTTCCAGACACTGTTAAGCTCTGGTCTGCCTTCTTTCTTTCTTTCTTTCTTTCATAAAACCCTAGCGAAAGCATAATAATTAAATAGAGAAATTAAAAGGACAGTTTCGAGTGCCCGTGATTTTACATTTTAAAGCCCTTCTTAGAACCTGGAAATGAGCTTGTGCTATGGTTTGGAGCTTTTGTTTGTTTTCTGTACTCCTTCTCCCTGTTTCTGTCATTAGAACCAGTATGGTGGCAGCACCTAGGAGCCCTAGCCATGGGTCTGTGAGGCTCTGCAAATAAATGAGCTGTTTCTGGTTTACATTGCAAACTTCCTTCTGTATTTTGTTGAGTAGAGCTTTAAATGAGCTTATCCGATTTATTTTCTAGTTCCCATAAATTCAACTTTATTCAAAGTGTTGGAACATTTCAGGGAACAGGTGGGTTGCAAAGCCATCCCTTGGCTGCCGGGCTCCACTCCACCAGGGTACAAAACTTGCATGAGGAGAGGCTCTTTCAAGAGGTACTCAGAGTTCTGAAGCTACTGCAATGATACTATAGCAATTTATAGAAGCATCTTACCTGATTTTAAGCTACTTCTCTGCTTCTTCTTAGAAGCAAAAGCTCTTCTAACTTTAGAGTGTTGAGGGTTTGAACTTGAAATTAAAAAAATTTCTTTTTTGACCTATCACTGAAGTCTTCAGGTTATCATATATTGATAAGATGAATTGTCATTCAAAGTGATGTGCCTTTTTAAATAAGTAGTTAGTATGAAACTCATCAATTCCCAAGTCTTTGATAAAAGATCAAGCTGGTGGATAAATTAAAGGGTTATTATGATGCACAGTGTAAAGTAGTTACTGATTCTTATACCTGTCTATTGTGACCCAAAATTTAAGTTTGACCTAATTTTTCAAGATCAAGGAGAGGGGAAAGAGAAATTTTATCCAGAGGTCATTTGGAAATATCATTCAAAGCATTTGACTGGAAATATGGGATAAAACTCCCTAAATTACCACAAAAAAACCCCAAACAAAACAAAACCCAAAACCAAACAGAACAACAAATATTGATTACATTTTGGAATGCTCCCATCTTGACAGAGCAGTTAGCAACCCAGATGTCACTTGATAAACATCCCCATAGTGGGGAAGCTCAAATTATGGACAAACACTTCAAAGCTATGCAAAAAATTTTTAAAAATGCAGTCAGTAGGATATAAGGCTAAGAAAAAAGAAGAAATTCTGACAGTAATGGGCTACATTGTTTAGCTTCAAATGGGATTTCATGTACTTTTGCAAAGCTCTCTATCATAGCAACGGATTCTGTGATTATTTTTCTTATGACTTTAATTTATGTTTTACTGTCAGTCATCAGTGTTAGTTCAACACGTGGAAAAGTTCTATTTAAACAATCCCTCAAGCTACTTGGCCAAACTTGCTATCCATTGGGTGCCTCAGAGAATAAATTACTGAAATCTAAGCAGATTAATACCTCATGCTTATTCCCATGGCTAATATGCAATTTTGCAGTTAGAGTTTTAAGCCAAAAATTGAAGTGATGGAAAATTCTGCCTCCCTTGTAAAGTAAACAGGTTTGAGTTGCCTTTTCAGTTTGGGAGGAGTCCTTAAGAATCTCTTAAAGTGGGAGGGATAGACTGATCGCCCCTCTGAGCCCATTGAGCAGCTTTTCAATAACTAAAACTCAAGTGGATCAACTCCCTAGTTAAAAGGATAACCTGGAAACAGTGAAGATCTTTAAAGGTATTTCATCTTGTTCTTGAAAAATCTTAATATCAGGTAATATTCTTCTGAAGTGAATAAAATATCATCTTTCATGGGATGAAGCTGTCACTACTTTATTCGAATTTCTGGGGTACTTCAAAACATTGTTTTCCTAATAGAAACTTTCTTCTCATTTATTTTATTTTCTATGAAGAATTTTTGCAACAAGACACTGATATAAAGGACACTGCATCTTTGTCTTCTTTAATCAAAGATATTAAATGGATGTTAAATGTCTTCAGTCCTGTAGGTGCCACATTTCTTGATTCTATTAGCCCTTGCCCTCTCTAAGAATTGCGTCCTACTTCTTCCTGTCAACAGTGACTGTCTCACTGCATACAATTCATGTCAAAAGCTTTTCAGTTCTAGCATTCAACATTAAGAACAGTCTGTTTTTCCCTTATCCAAGATAGGTATCTTCAAAGAAGTTTTAGAATTTCACATCCATTCTTACAAAACAAAGGTGTGAATAAATACCTCTGTAGTAGTGATGTAGGTACTGTTGGTTCCCTCCCCAACCTCTGCAGTCCTAAAAGCAAGAAAGAACATTGTGATCTAGTGTAGGTCTCAAAATTTAAGGATCTCAATCCATAGCTGAATCTTGAAACAACAGAGTTGCTTGTCAGAAATTCTGATTAGCCCCTGTTGAAATGACAACTTTCAAATTAGGCCATGTAGATTGCATTTAGGTTCATAAACATGGAATACCTAATTTAGGTGCCCAAAGTCATTAAATCTGGTCTGAATGCTTTGTAGTG
>VZTU01016456.1:2846-13759 GCA_013400835.1 Zapornia atra
GCTCCGCCTGGATCCCTGCTGTGGCGGGCAGCAATAAATCACAATGTCTCTCAGTCCCAGCCCTCCACGGGGTCATCAGCCTCCCCTCAGCAAACCTGTTCTGGTGCGGGCTGCAGGGGCATCTTTCTCTCCAGCATCTGGGGTGCCGCCTCCCCCTCCCCAGCCTTGGTGTCTGCACAGCTCGTTACATCTTCTCACTCCCTTCTCCAGTGGCAAAATGCAGCTGCTTCTGGGTTTTCTCCTAGATGTGATTCTCAGAGGCTCTATGACTATCTCTTATTGGCTTGGCCCTGGTCAGCATTGATTCTGGCTTTGGATTGTTTACATTTTGGAGCTCCAGAGAATTCCAGCAGCTCCTCACAGCAGCCGTTTTCTGCACCCCCTGTTCTTTTCCAGCACCCGACCATGCAAAACTGCGACAGTGTTACACATACGTACAGTCTTTCCAGATGAGAGGATTTTCCCCTCCTACTTCAGGAAGATGTACAGGAGACATCATTATCCTTTTCCATTTTGAGTGACTGCCCACATACATGCGCACATCTCAGAGGACTGTAAGAATACACACTCCAGAGCTTCCTGCAAAGCAGGGTCTGTCTTCATGGAGACTGACCGAAGCTTTGTTACACTCCTCAGTGCCATTCCCAAAAATGAAGAACTCCATAAAGGAATAGTCAGTCGTGATTATCTGGAGCTCAAGCCCAAGAAGACAGGACATAGAGGGGTCTCAGATCTCACTGAGAAACAGGAGCAACTTTGCAGTCCTAAAAACCAAGAGTCCCCAAGTCACTATGGAAAGGCAAGATGAGAGATGCTGGCATTAAACAGAACTTAATTGATCTAGGAAAAAACTTGGATGTCCTAACCAAAAGCCTTCACCTATGGTCATGTAAACTGGAACTGATCAGAAGAGCTGACAGAAGACTGCCCTCAATCTGCTTTGTTTTGCCAGAAAAATCCAACTCGTGTAAATTCATCCTGCTATGGGCAAGAATGTCCTACAAAGGAAAGTAACAGAGACAGAGTACCCCCTCCTATGAAGTGAGGCAATTTGAGCCTGGAACAAGCCCAGAGTTCTGCTTTAGCAAATTGGCAGGAGTAGAGACAAGAAAATTTACATTGACAAAGACCATCGTATCAAAACAGCTTATCTATCCTGACATTTGGCTCTCCCTGAGAAGGACTCAGAGAATTAACGTGGACAGAGGAAGAATGCAATGACCTTCCTAGTGTCCCAGTCATTTAAGACATTGTCTAGCTTGCAAGTAAGAAAATTCAGTGTTTGAGATGTTGTCTAGCTTGCTATCTTCCTTGTGCCTGGGCACAATGCTTCACCCTAGAATTACTTCCAGTCCCCCTAGGCCTGGAATGGAACACATCAAGAAATACCTGCATCACGGTAATACCATTCACAGTTGAAACACACGAAGTAGCTGAGATCACCTACCAAGATATTTAAAATTTAAAGGAGGCAAATTTTCACTTTGCTCTTGATCTACTTCCAGAAACTGCCTGTGTCACTTGTCATATAAATGTCATTTTCCTGGTAGATATTTGGCTTTCCTATTTCATCCTGAAAGTATCTGGGGCAGAACTTTTTTTTCCAGAGATGTTCAGAAAAAACTTTTTATAATTCCCTGATCAGCAGAGAAGTTACAATTACATCCTTTAAGTGTACAGTTGTGAGAACACATCACCAAAAAGGCCTTTTTGAGCAGAAGTGGCTCCAGCTTGGACTCCTCTCAAAGTTGCACACACAGCTTAAATGAACAGTGAACGGAGATGTTGTTTCATCTTTGTTGTACACATGTCTGCTGCTAAGGGATCTGTAAATGGTGTCTGATTAAGGCAGGATGACATGAAAAGTAATCACCTGGAAGCTGCTGTAAGAACAGAAGCCTACCCAAAGTAACAGTGACAAGCACAAACAGAAAGTGAGACGACACATGAAGATTTCTTGAATACATGTGGCAGAAGCTGAATAGAATTCAAACAGGATTAAGAAACTCCCAAATCTGATAAGAAATAAAAATACATGTAAAATGCTTCAGGACTGAAAATTACCAAAAGAATAATAAAACTTTTTTAAGCAGTTGCAATGAAATTAGATGGCAGCAGTTACATCCTGCATCACACAGTTAGGTGCTAAACAAGAGAAGCAGGCCAGGCTTTAGTGAACCCTGCAAGTAAAGCATATCATTATCTACTCTGTCATGCCTGGCTACATGCACAACCACCAGATTTAAAAAAAAACAAAAGCAACCAGCAAACCTTCAAACAATCACTTCAAGACAAGACTAACTTGATGGCAACAAATCAAAAATCACTGTAGGTGGAGTGAAAGAACAGCAAATCATACAAAAGTGTTTCAGGATGTCCCTTCACTATATAAAAGAGGACTCTTTCTTACTTTCCTATGAACTGAAAACCACTGCAGAAGATTCCATTGAAAAGTGTATCTATATTTCTATTAATGCTTAATGTTATTTTTAAAAATGCTGAACACACACAGGTATTGTAGCTCAGATGTTCAATCATTTCAAATGTGGTCCAAGGACTGAAGATACTTGATCTGACAGAATTCTGTTTCAAATTCTAAAAAAAATCTGAAGTGTTTTCCTGAACTCCAAGAGAAACAATAGGGTATGTTAATTCTATGATTGACAGATATCAGGCTGTTAAGTCTGACAATACTGTGTAAAGCTGACAAAACTTCAAAAAGAGATTAACAAAAGAGATTCTACTAAGTAAGGCTGAAGAGCTATACGCAGATTTGGGTTTGGAGCCACAAGTTGATCATTAATAAAGCGAACAAAGATCTTTCTCAACAAAAACCACCTGAACAGAAAAACAAACAAACAAACAAAAAAAACCCAACCAAAACCAACCAACCAAACAAAACCCCACAGCAAGAAAAGCTCACCAAAAAACTGCAAAACCACTTTTATGCAACATTCTGATCTGGTACTCAACACAGTTCTTGCCTTCTTGAGTTATAATCGTGTCTGTTTCATTGTAATCCAAACTTCCCAAGATCAGTCCCATCTGGATATAACCTCAGGGAACTGTTCACACAGACAATTCTAAATTCTCCTCATGTCCTCACTAACTTACAAATTAATATTAAATAAACAAAGAACTTACCCGAATCATCATGACCGAGCATCTGATGTTGTGAATTGTATCATACACCTTCTTAGAAATGTCCACAAACTGGTTATCATCAAACAGATGCACTGTGTTCTTGCTTAAGCTCTCCAATGCAGTATTTACTTGACTAATAAACTCTGGAATCACTATTTAAAAAGAAAACACAAACTTCAGACATCATAAAAAAGATAAAACCTGATTTTTCTTTCTGGCAAATTGCCTTATCATTGATTAAAATTTTATTTTAAAAACACCCCATTACAGTAGCAGCATGATTAGTTTTAAATGGGAACACATTTGTAATTTTATCACAGTGATAAAACTGCATTTGGTGTGCATGAAAGCTGTGGGTGGTTGTACAGTACATCAAAGAAGAAAACTTTGCAAAGCGGGTTAAGAAGCAGCCGTAAAAACTTGCCTGTGATTTCAAAGGTATTTTTTGCCAAAGAATCAGGGCAAATAACCCATCTCAAAGTTGGAGCTACTATTCAACAGACTCCACCATTTCAGAATCTGCTTTCAGTCTGAATGGAGACAAAACTACCATAAGATCAATGCTTTAAAAGCCCCACAATTGCAATCTGCACTTCCCAAGGTAGTTTACCTTGTTTGACTGAATCAAATTGTAAACTTTGAGTCAGTTTGATATTAACCTGTGCTTTACCCAAACATCCCAGGAATTCTCTTGTGGTGCTGCATGGCCTTATTTTGCACAGTGACCTCATACCACTTTATCTCCCTTGACCCTTGATGTCAATTGGAAGTAAAGGAAACCCAATACACAGAAGATAGAGCCAAGAGAGAACACAGTCAAAAAATCCATCACACACAGGAGGACATCAAACAAGTACAGATCAAACTAATTTGCAACAACTCACTTCCTATGACTGGGAGACCAAAGACATGGAAAGTAAAGGGATAGAACTCCATTAATATTCAGCATTACCAACATACACCTTGTGGAACAAAAGCTTTTGTCAGGCAATGTGTTGGTTTCAAATACAAATACACTACACCCTCCATCCCTTCCTCCACAGTTATGTGCTGTGTAATTCATAAATTCACACCCCATGAAAACAGTACTACCAATACCTTAAGTATGAATCATTACAGGGAAACTTTGAAGTATAGAATACATTTTTATGCAAAGAGCTTCATCTGAAGTCAACAAGACTTCTGAATTAGAAAGCCTGGCAACATATATGTTAATATTCAGAAAGACAATACAAGGGTGCTTCAACCCCTAGCTTTACATGAGGAAACCCACATAACCCTTGGGGAAACTTAAATTCACTCCTAAATCACAGTAACTTCCCTGTCTTCAAGCTCAGCAGTTTCTCTCAAGTGCAGGGCAGTTACTTCACGAGTCAGTTCTGAGAAATAACAAACTTCAGTTACTTCAGTGGTGGTGGAAACGTTTGTCTTCACAAGTGTGAGACAAGCAGATGCTATTTAATTTGAAAAATAGGGTATTTGAAATCCTTTCTTCCCTTTCAGACAATCACTTGAGTTATTTTGCCTTCTGAAAAGGTCAGGGGAAAAGACAGATTTCTTAAATAGTATAGAAAAACAGCAAGGCGTATTTTTATTAGCAAGCAAATTGAATAATTAGGGAGAGCAATTGTCTATTTATTTGGTGCTTTTAAAATTTTATTTCAAGAAACACAAATATAAAATTTCATAACAACTTTTTTTTCTGTTAAACAAAGAGTATCAAAATGACTGCCAAGTGTGGCAGATTTGAACTGAACAGTCACCTCATACATCACAAAAATGAATGTTCAGCACTTCACATCCACTGTAAAAACGTTAAAAAGGAGAATGTAAGGAGTTTCCAGGAATTTAAAATTCAATTGGCACAGCCAAAACCATCAGGTTCCAGAGCCTCCTATGCCCTCACATCTCAGTGCACCACATTTCACTCAGTTTTCCTTGCAGTATGGCAAAGCAGCACGGTTTTCAGTGGCTACAAACTGCCTGCAGGCCTCTTCTACAGGAAAGGCTAACCCTTCTCAGTTATCTGCTCAGGCCCCATTCTTAGTCCATATACTGACCACTGGCCTTTCTACAGCTTCTTCCAAGGCCAAACTCAGTGTATTTGCATGTCTGCATGAATGTATCACTAATGAAAATGGGTATTACACAAGTGCGTACTCTACAGCTCTTACGCCATTGGTGCAGTCAGTCAGTGATAAACCACAGACTGCACTTGATTACAGAAACATGATCTCAGTGACTCCCTCTTGATAACATTTTTAAGATGGTTGCTTTTCATCAGTATCATTTTTTACACAATTAACACGAAACCAATCTCATAGCCTTCTACAATCTCATCACCAGCTGGGTGGATGGAGGGAGAGCAGTGGATGTCATCTACCTTGACTTTAGCAAAGCTTTCGACACTGTCTCCCACGACATCCTGATAGCAAAGCTGAGAGAGCATGGGATAGATGAGTGGACAGTGAGGTGGGTTGAGAACTGGCTGTCAGACCCGGCTCAGAGGGTTGTGATCAGTGGAGCAGAATCAGACTGGAGGCCTGTGACTAGTGGTATCCCCAGGGCTCGGTGTTGGGTCCAGTCCTGTTCAATATCTTCACTGACAACCTTGATGAGGGAACAGCATCCACCCTCAGCAAGTGCCGATGATACAGAGCTGGGAGGGGTGGCTGACACGCAGGACACTGCGCTGCCATCCAGAGAGACCTGGACAGGCTGGAGAGCTGGGCAGGGAGAAACCTAATGAAATTCAACAAGAGCAAGTGTAAACTCTTGCACCTGAGGAGGAATAACCATCTGTATCAGTACAGGCTGGGGGATGACCTGCTGGAGAAGAGCTCTGCGGAGAAGGACCTGGGGGTCCTGGTTGATGACAGGTTGGCTATGAGCCAGCAGTGTGCCCTGGTGGCTAAGAGGGCCAATGGGATCCTGGAATGCATAAGGAAGAGTGTGTCCAGCAGGTCGAAGGAGGTGATCCTCCCCCTCTACTCTGCCTTGGTCAGGTCCCACCTGGACTATTGTGTCCAGTTCTGGGCTCCCTGGTATAAAAAAGACAGGGACCTCCTGGAGAGAGTCCAGAGAAGGGCTACGAAGATGATTAAGGGCCTGGAGCATCTCCCCTATGAGGACAGGCTGAGAGAGCTGGGACTGTTCAGCCTTGAGAAAAGACGACTAAGGGGGGACCTTATTAATGTTTATAAATATCTTATGCATGGGATACAAGGGGAAATAGCCAGCCCCTTTTCAGTGTCTGTGGGGACAGGACAAGTGGCAATGGCTGCAAGTTGGAGCATAGGAAGTTCCACACCAACATGGGGAAGAACTTTTCCCCAGTGAGGGTGAGGGAGCCCTGGGACAGGCTGCCCAGGGGGTGTGGAGTCTCCTTCTCTGGAGAAATTCCAGCCCCGTCTGGATGCCGACCTGTGCAATCTGAGCTGGGGAGCTGCTTTGGCAGGGGGGTTGGACCCCATGAGCTCTCGAGGTCCCTTCCAACCCCTGTGATTCTGTGAAACTAAACTGTAATTATAAAATACAGAAGTATAAAAATACACTTGGGCTGCTATGAGGTTATCAAATAGTTCTTATTATTTGATCATTTACTCTGTATCTGACTGGATAATTGCTTCACATCCAAGACTCCTTTCTTACCTGCATGTGATATTTTAATTCTTGAGTTTCCAACCCAATGATTAGACACAAAGGTTTTGGTGGACCTGTGAGTTCCTATCCATTGATAGCTGGCATCAAAAATACTTTACTTCGTATACGCTCAAGTGGTTCAGGTATACTCTGATATACCACATTAACTGCACTAGAAGTACACTAAAAATGTACACCTTTGCTATCTTCTGCTTTATTTTTCAAGGCAGCCTAAATATAGAGAGGTGGATGCAGGTAAAAATAGGTTGGATAAGATTGATTTTTATCCCTCTTTTAAAAGCAAGGGAAAGTTGAAATTTTTTTTTATTTGCATCTGGTTTAAGTGTTATACAACTGAGAAGCATTATTAGATTTTTGTGATTTTAATATTAAAGCATTTTTGAAGAAAGTTGCAATTTTTGTTTTACTGTTTGCCTTTTTTCTCCTCAGCAAATATTATGAGCAAATTTCAACATGAACATCTGTAATCCTACCTTTCCTGAGGGGGGAAATGTGGAAAGGAGTAGGATGTTTTGGAAAATACAAATACTACTCATAATCATATTGTTCAAAGTCCCCAAACTATTTTACAGGTTTCATGCACCAAACACACCTTCTGTACTCTTCTAGAAACTAAGCTTATTTCTCTTAAAATTCACCATGTCTTCCCCACTTCCTCTCCTGCTTTAGATGAACAATGTTATTTGTCTTTCCTTGGAGGCCATGTCCTTAGACCTCTAATAATTTTTGCTTGATTTCATCATCTTCAACTAGAACCAACAAATGAATCTTGTTTATAGTTTAACAGTTGTCAGAGCCCAGATCCTAATTCAGAGGCTACCACACCTACCTGCCACAACTGCAGTAGGTAATACAGAAAAGTTAACTTTGCTCATCCCTTTATTCCAAGTAGGAACTCTGCCATATAGTTTTAATAACAAACTCATCAGGAGAACAGGTTTTCAACTTTGCAGGTGGCCAGCAAGAACAGGTGAAAACACAAGCCATTCTACTGGCACCATTTAATGAAACTGTGCTAAATGATTAGTATCACTTCTTCAGCAATCAAGATAGTTTTGTATTGAAAAAGCAACCATCTCCAAAGCTAAAATGTCCACTGTATGCAATGCTCACCTAAATTAACAAAATGAATGTAACAGATATATGACAGAACTCATCAGCAAAGTGATTTATTTTCAGCCCAAAACATTTAAAATTTTCAACTAGGGACTGCATCATAACCAATGCAATAAATCCATTGACTCTGATCCTATTTTTAAAATATTCCTTGCATGTTATAGTTTCTAAACACCATGCCTACTGACACAAAATGAAATCAGTTCTCACAGAGCTAATTACCTAGTATCCTAACATTTAATTGTGCCCTTGGATCATCAACTCCTATCCCAGCACACACATTTTTATCGGCTTTATTATTTTCTAAAGGCAAGTTGGACGATGGAAGAAAGACCAAACTCCAAAGGACTAGTTGTATCTCTGTATGGAATACCCTGAAAACCTGGGCTCGGATTTGCACCAATCTATCTTACCAAGCACCTACTTAACTTTGAGAAGCTGAACTAAAATCCACCCATAGCATAGGGGCCTCTTGCTGTGACCTCTGTAGGTCTGGGCTCACACTGGAATGGATACAGGCCTTTGATTAGACACTGTATGTTGAAAGGCCTTAACTCTTTCCTAACTACAGGAACTATGATGTCCATCAAACCTGAAATTCCCCTCCTTTTCTAAGAGTAAAAAATGAATGTTCTGTTGCCTTTAAATGGTGTGGCCACCTGGTTCAGGAACAGCGCGACGGCCATGTCCACGCCACTTGGACCATCAGCTCACAGACACCAATGTGGTGGATGGCAAATGGCGTTTATTGGCAGGTTAACATGGGCTTATATAGCTATGGCTTTTACCACATGACTTCCATCTGCTTCCGTCATAAACCAAACGCTATTGGCTGTCAGGAGAGGGGGCCCTACCTCTCCCTACAGCGCGGCATCTTCCGGTCACCAAACCCTAACTACCGTGGTGCGACACCGACCGACCGCCAAGCTGACTGCAACAATGTTCCCACTCCACAGAAAGATACCATTGATGCTTTTAAGTCCTGTAAGTAAAAATTATCAGTTGCTGCTGATTAAGAAAAAGAAATCGATCCCTGTAACTGACAACTAATAGATCAAACTTTTTTTTTTTTTTACAATCTTAATAAAGGAAGAGTTGACAGATACACTTGTATTCTGACACCAGGTAAATGCCACAGGCAAGCAGCAAGGGTACAGCCAACACCTTCCACCCCTCAGGTTAATGTTCAAAACAAAGCAGCAATAGTAAAGCAAAAAAAAAAAGGAGAAAAGAGAAAGTAGGAACAAAATTGAAATGGAGACAGAGTAAAGCAGCAAAGTACCAGCTACCTTTCAGCCAGGAATTTTTTTTCCTGTGTGGTAAATCACTATTTCTCCTCTGCCTTTTCATTTTCCTCTATTCTCATCAGCATACTTTGAGTTTAATTTTTTTTTAAGTTCATTTAATTTCATTTGGCACTAAAAAAGCCATATAGGAAAAGGAATAAATGTTTGAGCTCTACGATCCTGAAGATATTTTGTGATATTATATCCGGGAATTGTACACTACATTAGGCTGAACTAATCTAGAATTTATTCATAGGAATGAAAGATTTCATTTAAGGATGTCCTTCATCTTTCAGCAAGATGTTCAGATGAGTCCTTCCATGGCAGCATAAACAGAGAGTTGTGGTAAGTGGTGGTATCTCAAGTATTTTATTATCCCCCATAATCTGATCACCTAGCATGAAAGTCAGTGTGATGGGTATAGATAGTTTGCTTTCAGAAAATGTAAACAGTTCTCCAGTTGCAGAAATTCAGCAACTGGAATAAAGCTTTGCATAAGCAAAGCATGGATGAAAAAATTTTTAAAAACCCAAACCAGCTACCACCTAAATGCAGGGTGAATAAGAAATCTAGATAGATAACAACCACGCAATCTTTATTCAGATTATAAAGATTCAGATTATAGTATATTCAGACTATAACAGCTGCAGAATCTTTATTTCATTTCACTCTTTGAGACCAAAGTATAGTTTGCACATTTTGTGGCTTAAAAGCAAGCACTTGCAGATTTCTTCTGAGTAGTATCTAAGAATTTCAGGTAGAAAGAACATTGGATTTTCTGGCAACCCAATTTTACTGCTAAGTAGTAACCCTATGCTTAATTTCATTTCAATCCAGAGTGGTATACAACCAACTAGGCAAACAAATAAACAAACCCCATCTAAGCCAAGGCAACTGTAATCTGAAATACAAGGGCTTCTTCTGGCAGAAGCCTGAGTTACACTACCCAAGACAAGCTACTTAGAATAGAAATAACTTTGTAATGACTGATGGAGACATCTTCATTAGGTATGTTCAAAACCACGTTTACCTAACAGAGGAATTAATGCAGAGAAAGATGATTCTGCACTTACTGCAAAAGATTGAACAGATAACAAACAGTTTTTTGAAGCTTCAAATTATTTATGACTGTTACAAATCCACATGATACAATGCTAATATGAAGACCAAGTTTTTCTAAATTTGATTTCACTGTTGTACAGACACTAACTTCAAGCCTGTATAAATGTGATATAAAGTGAAATTGGTTGTGTTTAATTGTAACACTGTATCAGGTGACTTGCTGAGACATACACACACATATATATGGATGAAAGGAGTATTATGAGCTTTGTGACTGTGTGCATTTTGATACATCCTTTCCACTTCTTCAAATATTCCCATTCATACTTCATCACCTTCTTTGATAACAAGCTTTTAGGCTGTATGTAGGAAAAGGGATTAACATTTTTGGAATCACTAACATTTAGCTCATGTTCCCCCCACCAATCTCAATCCTAGGCAGATATGTGAGGGGAAAAGAAGTTTGTGCATGCTAGAAGTGTAATACAGCATCAAGTAGCTAAAGCAGAGCCCTGCTGCATATAAAAAGCTGCTGCAACTAATGCAAGGCATAATTAGCATCTCCTTCTCTTTAAGGCAGGCACAGACACACAGAACAGTAAAACCTTGTCACGTACCATATGCCTGTACCAGTGGATTTAT
>VZTU01016458.1:6951-28878 GCA_013400835.1 Zapornia atra
CTCACTGTGTTGAAAGATCTTGCTGAATTCAGGTGTGCAATTGTAAAGATGGGCCCTTGGAGCAGATATCAGTAACTTTCTGCCATAACATGAATGATGTGTTACCTGACAAAAGTTAGTCTCTTGTTCTGATATGTTAATCCACTGCATGTCTGAAGGATATGAGCATGAAAAACATCTATTAGTGATAATTTAGTATTGAAGGACATAGTCAAATTCTGAATCCCTGATGTCATGACAGGCTATGGAATTATTGCTGGTATAAGATTTGAAGAAAGAGTTGACAAGTCATATTTGACTCCGTTACTATTTATACCTCCGTGTTCCAGGTATAAGAAAAAAAAAATTGCAGTTTGAAATGCAGCTCTGCTTTTGGATGCTGCACAATGCAGTACCTGCAGGTTGAATACATTCTGCAATAGCTACTTTGAAACAGGACTTCCTAGTGCTTTTGAGTTTCTTTTAATGGAAATCTGCCACATCTGTTTCACAGATACTTTTTGAAGTCCATTTCCGTCCCAAACAATTTTCTCACATCAAGGAAGTGATCTAAGATTTAGTGTTTCAACTTTGCTGATGACTATGTTATAGAAAACATCTAATCTTTCTCCTTTTTATTGCTTGCAAAACATGAGCTATATTCCACTCTTGCAGCTCAAATGAATTTAGACAATAGGTTTTGTAGCTGATTGTTATTTTTATATGAATTTCTAAACTATAATCCATGTGCTACTGGTTAAAATACTTAGTCATGGATAGACTTCCAAGTCTTTGGTTTAGTGATATTTTCAAAGAGATTAGGATTGTTCAAAAGCTTTCTAACAAAAAATACAGTTATGGAATAGGCTTAGGCCATTTGTTTATCTTGTGGTTTATATAATCTGCACCAACTCTGTTCTACATTTTCAGAGAAGTTTTTTCTCTTCCCAAAAGAAACTGTTTGTTTTACATAAGAGCCAGCTCTAAACTCTGAACTGCTGGATATTAACAAGGTAGCATCTGTGAAACAACCACACATGCTCTTCAGTGCCTTCATCTCAACCGTTACTGTTTCTCTGAACTTGGGAAACACAGGTCAGGAAAACATGGTCATAAAGGCACCACACAATTACCTTTCCAGAACAGCATAGCTGAGAAGCATAACAAGAATTTGCAGAATAAATTTTCTTTTTAATATATGTCTATTAAATAAAAATAAAGGGCAAAGTCAGGTCTAAGGAAAAGATTGAAGAGTTCTACTTACAGTAACTTACTTATTTTCCAATGTTGGTATTTTGTAGCTCTCCCACTTAATCTCAACAGTTTTCTTCTGAGTTACAATGTAACTCCACATCCTCACAATTCCTTTTGTAAATATCACCACTGATTACCTCTCAGTGAAGTGTGATTTGTTCTTGACATACATAGCTAGGGACTCAATCATGGGCCTGGCATTGCTCTGATATAAAAATGACTTCAAGCTGCTTTGAAGATTGCAACAAATATATCCCAACATTTTGAAAACAAAAGCTCAACAGAATTCTAATATCACTTAGAGGAATATGATGAGATCTTTGTGCCTTCTGAGAGTGAGAATGTCATCATTGGGGAAATCTGAGGGGTTAAATCACTGTTCATGGTTAAGCATGGTATTACTTTGATCATAGATTTTTCCCTAGGAAATGATTTTTTCCTTCTATTTTTTTCCCCCACGAGGATATTAGTTCTGCCTTTCACCTTACACTTGTGCCTTGTAGATCTTAATTAAAACCCCTTTCTCAGAATGGAAGGGAAACTATAAGGATGCAATTTTAATGAAATGCTTATTTTTATGAAATATTTATCCTTTTTCACTCTAGTCTACATTTTTCTTTGTCATTTTGGGACAGCAGGTGCTTGAAGGGCTTTTGTTTTGTATTTTCAGTGAAAATTTGATGTCATTTGATGTAAATAGCTTCTGACAAGCTAAGGGTATAGCTGGGTCATACCAAAGGTAGTCACCCAGAGGACAGTTTCTCTGAGAAGTGCTGTCAGACTCATTTCCCATGCAGCCAATCATTTAATAGGCAAGATGTTATCACTCCTGTTTAATAAAATGAGTTTTATATCAGAGAAGAAATGAAATATCTTGCAGTATTTGACATTTAGGACAGAGAGAAGAGTAATGCAGTTGCCTAACCTCTGTGTTACCACCATGTGTCTTAGAATCAAACATTATAGCAACAGGTTTTTTTGCTTAGTCCTAATAATTCTGTTTCAACATCACATTGATGAGCAGAAGCTAACGTCCTTCTGTTCAGGTGTATCTTCTAGAGTCCTGCAGAGTTAATTTCTGAGGAGGTCTCTCTTTTCTGTTGTCTGAGAAGACTTGTAAAATTTCAGTCAGTTCTGACTTTTTAGCCCATTTTAAGTATAAACTTAATCATATGTCTAGGAGGAGGAAGAAGGGGGTTTATGTAGAAGGTAATGAGGCAAATGATTAAAGAGAGTCTCTTTCAGGCCAGCTGATAGGAAGACTGAGGTCTTGTAGGCAGTCCCACATCTTGAGTTCTGTTCTCAGGGAAGCATTGGATTTCCATCAGAAGCACCTTTGCACTGTTTGTTCTGTATTTTATCACAGAAAATAATTTGTACCAAAACTGACCAAGGTGGAGAATTTCTCTCTCCATCGCAGGGGGGTTGGACTAGATGACCTTTAAAGGTCCCTTCCAACCTTCTATGATTCTATGATTGTGGATTGCAAGTCATGTTTATTGAGTTGGTGTAATCAATGGCAATGTGCTGTCATACGTGGGGTCTACAGTATGTGTTTGCTGCAACATCTCAGAGCTGCTGATAGAAAATGGCTCTGTTTCCAAAATATATGAGTTTTAGTGTGTAGTGCACTCTTCCATACAGGTCTAGCTGTGCTGTTTGGAAAGCACTGATTCCATCATCTATCTATCTATGTACCTGCCTACCTATCTCACCTATCTTTCCTGCTTCTTAGACTCTGTCATGCCTTCTATCATCTAAGCAGTCTCAGTCTCTCAGATGTTCTTGATAATACCTAGTGGTAGTAGAAATCTAAGTAAAAAGACAAATATTTAATTTTTTTGTGGAATTTTTTAATGTTCAGAGAGAAAGAACACAATGGAACATTTAGCCAGAGTGACTTCAAAATGAAAAATCACAGTACTTTTATTTTTATTTTTAAAAAAGAGCTTGCTACTCTGATCAGGAATAAAAGAATAGGAGAGATGCTTCTGCGAGACCTATGCAAAGGTGAAGCATGTATTGCCTAAGCCATTTTCTCCTTTGAGAGCATCGGCCCCCAATCCAGGAGAAAGTGCAGAGGTCAGGGTTCTTATTCAGTCCTTACTTCAGCAAATACTCATCCAAGTGAGTGCCAGAACTAAAGTCCTCAGCCATAAGATTGCCCTCAAATTCTCATAAAACACACTGCTTTTTTTTTTCCTCATCATATCATATCAAGTCAGTGCAAACATCAATGCCATTTAATGGACGCTGATGCCAGCACATTGGTTCCAGGCAATAACTTTTTACTTAGCTCTATTATACAAAGATTAATATTAGCATGATCACTTCATCTGATTATTATTTTTTAAGCTGTCCCAATTTTATGGACGTTGTATGAATAAATTGTATTTGTTCTTCTTCTTCCCCTTGCAAGCACAGTTCCCTAATATTAAATCTTCCAACATCCTGCATCCTTTCTATCAGGGTGTGCTGTTGCTGAGCAACACCAGATTTGCTCTTTAAAATTATCCAGGTTTCTTTAGCCAGCTTTGTGAGTTGGTGCAGCAGGGAAGGAGAAGTATATCTTAATGCTTTAAAAATATAAATATTTTTTGTTCAAACTGTTTACTAATATTTCTTGTATTTGGACCATCATATATAGCTATGTGGCTATACATTTTAAAGCAATACAGTTCTGTGTTATTTTTTAATTCTGTTATGTGGATTATTTTGTAATTATATAACTATACTTGTATAACATACATTAACTCCTTATACATAGGTGCAAGAAGAGAGAAAATAAATGAAAGCATTTGTGTATTTAGGAAAGTTATTAGAAATATTTTTAATTTATTGTTTTCTCTAAAACATGTGCATTTATTCTTTCTGAATGGTATATGAGTGTGAATTCTGTATGGTTGGAGCTTTAATATCATTTACCCTCCTCCTTAACCCTGTTAACCCTCAACTGTCTAGATATAATAAAAAGTTGGAAAAATGTTTCTTTTGAGTGCTGGAATTATTTTCTTGCAGATTAAGTGCTATTTCAACATGGGCTGCAATTTTAAACCTTGACCATAGGACCACATAAATCCCAAAGGTTTTTTATTTCAGTATGAATTCTTAATGACAATAGCAAAAATTTTCACTTAAAATACTTAGAGACTCTGAGCTCCCAATGTGGGGGTATCTTTAACTTCCCTGGATGTGAACATTTCTATAACATCATGCATATGTGAAAAAGAATAAGTTTGTTAACTGGACCTAAATTTTTATAGGATTTGGCATTGCAGATTGTGGCAGAGAGTTAGTTATAGGAAGCATTTTCATTGACTGTAATGAGAGCAGGATCAAAGTAATTTTAATGGTAATATTTGCTAATTTTGATTGAAGAAAGGATTCCTGTCAATTTTAAAATGACTTCTGGTAAATATGAGATCACGGATTATCCTTGGTTACTGAATTCTTTTGTTTGATTCTGTTGAAAACAGGACCCAGTTGATTTTTGTGGGAGCAAACAAGGGTTCTTTCTGGCTGTTAGAAGGATCTTTCTATTGTTCACCATTGTTTGCAGTAGATGAGTTTGTTGATCTTGAGTTAAATCCAATTGACCACTTGATTTTCTCACATAGTTAGGAGAGGTTTAAGTGCTGCAACCAAAGTCAGTGGTTTCTATGCTGTTCCTTTTCTAGGACAACAAGATAAGGTATCTGTTATGATGTTTTTGCAGTAGAATAACTGTCAGTGTATTTTTTTATGGATCAACTTTTTGTCACTTGCTTGGGTCATCTGATTAATAATGTCTTAATTTTGTTGGGAAAGTAGCTCATGGAATCCTCAAACTGAAGAAAATGGAAAATTCATTTAATGCAAATGTCTTACCAGCCATCTCTTGGGGCTGTGCCAAACCTGTCAGGTCCCATGCACCATGAGGCACATGGCTTGGCTTTGTCTGTGTGCCACCTGGCACCTGGTTTTGTATCAGAACCAACACGGAGGCATCTTCATAGTTCTCTGCAGCAGATTGGATCTGCCTGACCTGACTCAGGACTTACATCTGGCTTGTGGGTTGGAAAGCAGGAAAGGTGCTGGAGTCTTGCTTATATGGTGGAATCTCCTAAGAACACAGGCTCCTAAGAACCTCTGTGTAAATTACAAACCTCAGGTACAGTGGAAGGTTCTGAATGCCTTCCTCCTCTTGCATGACTGAGCACATGGAGACACTTTGGGAGAGGTGAATCTTGAGCAGTCTGCCATGTCTGCACATTGCTGAGGAGTTGTTTACTAGGAGCTGAGCCTGTTTGAAACACATTCTTCCCTCTGTTCAGCAGGAAGTAGTGTTAGCATGAGTTCAGACTGTTAATACAAGGAGTTGAGAGAACAAACCAGTGGCAGTAAGCTTGGGAATGGAGCTGCACTTTCAGGACCAGAAAGGAACGCTGGGCTGCAGGTTTGTATTTGTGGTTGATTTTCAGCTCACTGTTACTAAACAGAGCAATATTTTCAGTCCTTGCACTCCACCCTCAGCTGTATACATCCACTGTTCTCCAGTGCTATGCAATGAGTTACGTCAGCAAGCTAATTTGACTAAAAATGAATATTTGGGGTTTTTTGCTGGGTTACTTTGCAGTTGCATCAGTTCCCTTATCAGACTCACTATGCAACCTTGGGAGAGCTAAAACCAGCATTAGACAGGCAATGAGAAAGAGTAGTTTCATAGAGAGGGGAATTTACAAGTACCCCATTCCACTGGCAGACTGGATTTATGCTGGATTAAAGCAGCTGTGTAACCATGGCCACAGATCTCATAGGATAGCTAAAGGGTTTTACAGTTGCTCTCTGTGATTCTCTGCAAAGCTTGTAAATACCTGCTTTGCAAAGGAATAGTGCTGCAAGAACCTTGTGTGTGAACTTCTGGAGGTTTATGGGACTTTTTCATTGTTCATATGATAAAAGAAGAGGGAGGTATCTTTGCATAAACCAACAGTATAGCCATCAGCTGAATGTGTAAGTGGAAGAATCTTGCCTATTCCCCATCATATCTTCCTTTGTATTGACTCTCTTCTTCTGTGCTCAAGTCAATATAATGATTAGAGATCAGTTTTAAATTAAAAGGAGAGAATATTCAAGCCCTGGAAGAGGAAAAGGAAGTGCTTGAATGCACCTGCAGAACACAAAGCTAGAAGAAATGCTTTGGCAGTCATTGCAGAGGAGGCAAGGAAGAAGGGCACAGCAAATCATAATTAAAAAAAGTTGATTGCCACATTTTTAACGTTGTGAGAGCTCCTTGAAAATGTTGACCCAAGCAGTGATTACACCTAAGAGAAATGAAAGGTAATTACTTTGGAGTTAATAAATACAACAAGGAAGGCAAAAAATAGTATCAGGGGAAAGTGTTAAAATGATGTGCAAAGGATAAAAGAGTATTTTAAGTCCAGATGTTCCTTTATGAATTTATGTGAAATGAGCTTGCTTTTGAATAGTACTTTGAAAGCTCTCCAAGGAGGAAAAAAATTGCATTTTAAAATTCTGTAATTCTAATATAGCTGGGCAAAGTCTTTTTATTAATCAGGTCTCAGAAGGCTGTCCTTAAATACAACTTTATATTTCTCTTTAAGTATCTTATTTCCAGAGATAAAAAAATTGTAAAAATAAATTGTTTGCAATTAGGTTGTTGGTGTACATCCACCACAGTTCATGACACTACCAGTATCTATAAATGCTTGCTTCACTGTGGTCTGCTTGTGGTTATTTGTACTCACCATCTCCTATCTCTTTGCAGGAATGGTAAGCTCTGGACCGTTTTTTGGCACTGTGTTGCTATACATGACACCTGGCTGGGTCCTGCCCTTGGCTAAGAACCCTGCTTTGCATCACAACAAGCATATTGCTGTTCAAATACTGCTAAACTTTGCCATGCTTCAGAGCCTTCTGACCTCTCACCTATGCCCATTGCAGTGAATTGCTGCTGCCATTTCTTGGCTAACCTCAGCTCCTTTGGACTCCTGAAGCTCCCTGACCTGATTTATCAAACAGAGTGACAGTAATTCCATTAAGTTGAACAGATAGTTGGAGAAGTAGACTAAAAAGTGAACAATAAAGACTCAAAATGATTAAAGCAAATGAAAAGAACATAATAATAATTTAAAAACTATTAAAAAACCCCCTGATGTGTAAAGTCAACCCCTTTATGAAATATTAAACATAATCAAAGGCTGTGTGCTTTGCTGAATTGTAGCAGTGTGAAAGGAAAAACAACAAGGCATAAATCCATGTTCTAAACCTGAGAAGTGACATTAGTCATGTTCCTCAGGATGAAAGACAAAGTTTAACATATAATAGAATCACAGAATCTTCTGAGTTGGAAGGGACCCATGAGGATCATCAAGTCCAACTCCTGGCTCCACACAGGGCCAGCCAAGTCAGAGCATGGGACTGAGTGCATCATCCAGATGCTTCTTCAACTCAGTCGAGCTTGGAGCGGTGACCACTTCCCTGGGGAGCCTGTTCCAGTGCCTGACCATCCTCTCAGTAATGAACCTCCTCCTAACATCCAACCTAAACCTCCCCTGTCTTACATAGGACAGACTTTGGGCTATTCAGAAGGCTGTTTGATAAAGTTTCATGGGAGACAGTCCTTAAGGGCAAAGATGCTCAGGAGGGATGGACTCTCTTCAAGAAGGAAATTCTGTTGGCACAAGAACAGGCTGTCCTCATGTGCCAGAAAAGGAGCCAGAGAGGGAGCAAACCAGATTGGCTGAGCAGGAAGATCTGGGTGGACATCAGAAAAAAGAAAGAAAGTCTATGAGCTTTGGAAGAAGGGGCAGGCATCACAGGAGGACTACAGGGATGAAGTAAAATCATGTAGAGAGGAAATCAGAAGGGCTGGCAGATGTTGCACCCGTTTACAAGAAGGGTTGGAGGGAGGATCCAGGAAACTACAGGCCTGTCTGTCTGACCTCAGTGCCGGGGAAGATCATGGAATGGGTCATCTCGAGTGCTATCACACAGCACATGTATGGCAACTGAGTGATTCTGTGATTCTGTATCTTCATGCTGTTCCTTTGGGTTCAATCACTGGTCACTAAAGTGAACTCTCTAGGTTCTAAAAAATGTTTACAAGCCAGCTTGTATTTAGTTCTCATCTTACTGGAGCGTTGAAGGTACTTGTATATGGCCAAAATCTCGATCAGCACCTTTCAAAAGCTGACAATTTTCTTGGTGCCATCTGTTTACATTTTCACATTATCAGCATACAAAGTCTTCAAGAAAAAACATGGCCAGTTAATTAACAATTTAGTAACTGGAAAATTTAACTGAGAAAGGAGGATTTTTATTTTATTATAATTTTTATTTTGCTTTAATTTTATAATGGGGCTGTTGCTCTTTATTCAGTTGTTAAAGGGATTTGAAGTTTCTGGCACTCTGGTGTGCAATCTTCAGCAGGTCAGAAGAGCAGGTCACTAGTTTTGTCTAGTGTACTTCAACTCTTATGAAGTCAAATTGAATCCACTCACCAAAGTGAATTTGTGCTTTACTTATATTGCAAAGCATTCAAAAAACCATTTTTTCCCAATTACATGAAAATGAAGCTAGCAAAAGTCTTGAGTGATGAAGGATTTTTAATGATATGCTTGATATTTCAGAATCTTTAATTTCGGTTTTTTTTGAAAGTCACAAGTAGCTGTGAATGCTGCACATCATTATCTAAAACAAACACTTCATGATTTCCCTGAGCACATCCTGGAAATAATGATCAGTTGCTGCCTACAGAAGATAACAAACAACAAATATTGTACTGTAGAAAGAATGAAATTTTGCACTGAAGAGCTTACCCTATGCCTCTTTTAATTTGCACATTATTCAGATGGTATCTAAAGGAATATTTATGTATACACCAAAAGTTAAACTCATTAAAAAGCGCCACCACACAGACACCTCAAGATGTATATTTATTTTCCAAAATCTCATTAAGATCAGGTGGTACTTCTACAGTTCCTTTCATAATAATGAAGCACATACAGAGTTTCCTTCTGCTAACACTGAACAAGGAACATTTTAAAACAAGGCATACAATTTTTATAGGCAAAACTGTTGAAACAAATACATTCTGTCTCCCCTTCTGCTTGTGCTTTAGCTTTGAGATGTTCCTCAGCAACATCACCATGTCATTGCCCTGCCTGGGATGTGGATGTATTTGTGTCAGCAGCTGCTCAGTAGTAAACCTGTACTAATGGTGCTGCTTCACACTGCGAGTTCTTGCACGAGGCACCTTGTTATTCCTTAGCATCACACTGAACAGTCAGAAGCTTGGAGCTAACTTTCAGGGCTGATGATCTTCATACTCTTATTTGGAAAGGGAGTCCTCAGTGATACAGCAGCTCAGCTTGTTGTCCTGAGGAAGGCTTCTAGATTCTGTCCCTTATTTTCTGCTCCTTAGCCTCAGAAATGGTGAGACCTTTGTTAGTTTTACACCTTCTAATTGTCATTTAAAGCATCCTTGTCAATAATGCTTCTCTCATAAAGGAAGAGGGAGTTTAAACTGTGTGAAAAGTACAGAATTGTCTGCTTGTTTCCTGCATGTCCTTTACTCTTGGTGGAGTAAATGTCAGATAAAAATCCTAGCACATTGATGTATGCAGCTTTTAACATGTGAAGGATCAAAATTTCATAGAGGAGACAATACTTTTCTGGGACTTGACTTTTTACCCACTATCTTCAGTGGCAAAATTCCTGGAGCAGAATTAGGCCTCAGATTTCCTAGCCACTCATTCTTAAATACTTTAAAAAAACCCATACAAATCTATTAAAATTTGAAAAAAAAAAAGTATGATCTTTACATACTTAACTTATCTAAATGCTTTGGCTTATCCTCAAAAGGCTCTCATTTTTCAAAGTTGTTTTAAACTGGACTGACATTTTGAATTCCTCCTAGTATGAGTAATCAGACTAAAGCCTGGCAAGTATTTGTTACATTGTAAAAAAGATAAATAAAGGAATAAAGGATGCAACTTCCAAAAGGTTTTTCCTTTTCTCTTTCTCCTGGAAGTTTCTGTAATTTAATACAAAGACTAATACTAAAGAAGAAAATTATATCTATCCTCTCTCCTCACTTTTAGGGACTTGTTAATGTTATGCTAGAATTCATTTTTGGCTTCTGGAAGTCTCTGCAGAATCACCTTAGCCTTCATTTATGATAGTCTTTTGAACAGATGTTCAAAATAGAAATGTTTAGTGGAAATGTGTGATTAATACCCAGGTCCACCCAAAATGTCCTGGAAAAAATATCTATTGTCTGTAACCATGTTTTAAGTAACTCTGTAAGTTCTATAGCAAGTTTGGCCACCTCTTTATAGATCAATCTCCATTACAGGGGAAGAGCAGCAGATTAAGTAGCAGGGTCTAAAGTTCTTTATTTTCATTATTATAATACAATGTAAATATAATTTAATAAGTATTTGAGGATGAATTTAGCAGTCAGGCTTGAAGACTAATGAAAATGTTAACTTTATAATCTTCCTAGAATTGCCATCTCCATATTCCAAGAACACTTCCAGACCATTATGGCAGTTCCTGATTCAGTGATGTCATTAGATAACATGAATGTCCTTTGCTGTGACCAGCCCAGCATCTGTGCAGACATGATGGAAGTGTGCTTTAGGTAGTGAGTTGTACAGAATATGATGAGGCATCAGAATGTTAGCAGAAGAGGGCTGTTGCATGCACAGGAGATGGGTCTTTCTCCTCTGGACTTTACTCCCTATTAGAATGAAAGTGACTGTAATTTTACAAACATCAGCAGCCTGCAATAAGCACTTACTGTGCAGGGCTCATGACCTTTGCTTTAAAAAGTGTTATTGAGTTTCTTTCTAGTGATGAAGTGTTCACTGTTGAGAAACAATCCTGAGCATGATAATAAAATATTACAAATACCTAGCAGGGGATGTACGTCTCTAAAGGTGGTATTTTTTACAGCTGAAATATGTTATGCTAAAATACTCCCAGTTGACCTAATTAAAGCTGAGAAGCAAGTGAATGCCATGTTTGCCATCGCCATGTTCTCATGCTCTTAACCTAAATTACATGCATTTATGCTTCAATAAAGTTCATTAAGGACCACATAACTTAAATGGCAGAAATGGTAATCATTGGATTATAAACCCATGACAGTATTTTAGAGCAGGTTATAATGAATGTCAGACAGCTCCTTTCAGAAACTTTGCTCTTTAATCCAAAGAGTTTTATAGAGCATTAAATGCTTTTTTATAATAACAGATATTGAGTTTTCTCCATGTTGTTGTACATGAGAGATGCTGCATACAAACCAGTGACTATAGAATCCTTTTCTCAAGACATTAGAGAAAACTAGAGAGTTAGTGATCACACATCTTTATCTATGTGTTTTCTTAATCCAGCTGCTCTCTGTTCTTAAGTGAAGTCAATTTAGAGATGTGAAAGTTTCCATTTCCTCTGGTGTGTTTTCAGCTTCTTATGTTCTCACAGAAACATGGTTTAGATTTAGTTTTGTGACATCGCAGGAGCAGCACAGTGACACAGTTTTACCAGCCAGATGGTAAAAGGAAGCAGAAATTGCTGTTGCTCTGTCATTTGATCTCAAGTGTAGAGAAAGGATGCTCATTCAGCATTTCGAATCAATGTGTTGTGGAGGTGCAGTGGGACTCAGCACAACAGCAGCAATTTTTAGACAGACTGTAGGGGCCAGAGGAGGGTACAGGACACCATATGACAGTGCAATCATCCTAAATAGATGAAACTTTATTCTTCCCCCAAGAGAAGTGACTTACAGGAATTCCCACATCAAAGCCTTTCCAGAAGGGTTCTTGTTCCTCTGTCTTCAGTGCAGACCACCCAACATAGTAATCATCACTCTCCTGCTTGGTTTGAAATTGGTTGCCTATTTCCAGTTTCATATTGATTTTTTCTGGATGGGGACACAAAACTTAAAGTCACAATCTTCATTTTTGTTATATTCCCTGTAGCTGTAAGAGGCATGGCTGTAAGACTCAGACCTCTCAGGCAAGGTCTGTGTTCCAAAACTGCAAAGCTGCTTTTTTTTGGCTGGGATAGAGTTAATTTTCTTCACAGTAGCTGTTTTGGGGCTGTGTTTTGGATTTGTGCTGAAAGTGGTGTTGGTAGCACAGAGATGTTTTTGTTCCTGCTGTGCAGTGCTTACACAGAGCCAAGGCTTTTTCTGTTCCCCACACTACCTCATCTGGCTTTTTCTGCTCCCCACACTACCTCACCAGCAAGTGGGCTGGGGGTGTGTAGAGTTGGGAGAGGACACAGTGGGGACAGCTGACCTCAGTGACCAAAGGGATATTCCATACCATACGACATCATGCTCAGTATATAAAACTGGGGGAAGAGGGAGGAAGCAGGGGAGCAAGTGAGCAGCTGTGCTTAGTTGCTGCCTGCAGTTAAACCTCGACAAATCCACTCATCAGCTCACTGATTTCCTTAATTACTGCCTCTTAGTTCTCAGACAGACAGTTCATACAAGCCTGCTTTCATGTTTCAGGGGGTTCATGCTATGGGATCATGCAGTCATTGGGAAAAAGATTATTTCATTGAAGAGAATTGATAATTCTTCAAGAATTAAAGATCAATATTAAGAAGAGAAGCACTTTTTTTCCTTTGGCTAAGTAGTTTTCTAATAATTATTAGACCATCTATGGTATTGAACCTTTAAGAACACATAACTCTTGTATTCTAGAAGTTATTATTTGTTATTATTTTTCATTTTCTACAGGACTTGTATATCAACAATTTTATTTTAAATGTTGATATAAATAATGGCTTGTATCCTTCCTGTTAGGCATAGTGTCTGCTTTGGACTTGCAGGGTCAAGAAGAGAAAGGTTTGTTATGTGTAATCGGATCAAAGTAAACTAGCACATTATTCCCCACTGTGATCCTTATGTTTCTGGGCAAAAGAATTTGAATTTTTTCACTTTTAACTGTGTGGGAAACTGGAAATGATCTGGCCAGGAAATTCCCCAGAACACCCTGAAAAGGGCTGCTCTGCTCTTCAACTCCTCTGGTGAAACTTACACTGTCTCTCAGGAATTTCTTCTTTTATTTTTTGCTACAGTCCACATCTTGATTATTCTTACAGCTGGTAGAGATTTTCTTTTGCCACTTGGTGTGTTACACAGATATAGGCTGCAGATTTTGAAGGCTCAAAAACTCAAGGGTTTTTCACACTTATTTAGAAAATGGCTGTAATTTTGTGTTTCAGTTTGTTTCTTTCTTTTTCTTTTTTTTAAAATTTTCATTGTATTAGAATATGTTTTGCTTTTATTTTATACCAGGAAGGCACTTGTGATATGAATATCAGTGTTGACACTTCCTGTTTTCATCAGTGAGATTTTCAAAACCAGTCCTGAAATCTCAAATCTGACCTTGAATAATTGATTCTGTGCTGGAGTCAGAAGGGATTATTTATTACTCAAAATTCTTTTGCAACACTAGATCTTGAGGATTTATAATGTTCTGACTCAAACTCTTATGAAAAAATCTGTGATTTGATCCTTGATTTAAAATGGATCTCAAAGAACTGTTTCCTGCACATCACTGTGTAGATAAGGCACTGGGAGCAAGTCAAACGTTTGCAGCAATATTTGAGGCTGATGTTTTAAATATAAATAAGGAATCTAGGTGCATTAGGAACTGTTAATCAGTTCTAGAGTGGGGTATTTTTTTCCTTTTTTCTGCAGTAACAATAACAGTGTTACAAGTTAAAGGCGCCTACAAATAAGAAGAGACTGAATGATGTGATCTATGGCATTGCAGAATAGATTCCTTTTGTTTAGTTGATTAAAAAGGAATGACAAGTGTGGTGTGAGATTCTGAAGGAAGGGACCGATCATATTTAAGCAGCCTGACTGTTCCAGTTTGGAGGAATCTGGATGCATGGCCAGCTTCTCCTAAACGTTCTGAGTTCCAGTATATTCTTACTGCTGGTTTTGTATTAGTATTGTTTGATTTCTTTGAAAGCACCCTGAGTCCTCACCCCTTTTTCACCTGAACTTTTCTGAGATTAAGGACACATAGCCTCTGCTACTCTAAAATAATTTCTTCTATGTTTGAACTGTGAAATGTGATTTTTCCTTTGTTTTCCTCATTGTTTATGTTTTACATTCATATGTTTTCATGGTGCCTCCACTACCACAGACTTTAAAATTATTTGAATAATTATACCTTCAGGGTGTTCATAAATATAAAACTTCCTGGTGACATAATGTTCTGCAGAGGAGTAGTGATTTAAACTTCCTGCATTTAGAGTATTTCTTACACATTAGCAGCTCTTACATTAAAAATAATCTGATAATTATTTTCAGTTATTTTACATCTTTCATATCTTCTGTGATAGGAACATAGCATAAACCAAAATCAGCTAATAAAATAAATCCTGTATTACTGGAAAATGTAAAGGAAATGAACCATATGCAAACAAATTTTCATTGGGTGGTGGTTTTGGAAGCAATGTTTAAGAATTAGTTCATACAGTTATAAAATGATTTATTCTATAGAACTGTAGCTGACCTAGTAACAACAGCCAAAGGAGGAGGTAGTAGAGTTTATGACTTCCTAAATGTATTTCTTGGTGAAGCCAGAAGGTAAAATATTTTGAGATTTGTATGGTGGCAGAGAATAGATTGTAAGTGTGCTGAATGTTGGACACTGGACCAGAAGGGATGGATAAATCCATATGTTTAAACTGTTTCAGTAAAATTCAAAGCAATCGTGCTCATGTGTGGTTGCCATACAGAACTTGTGTTCAGGAGCAAGCAGTGGAGCTGTGCTGATGAGGCTTGTGCTGGGCAGCCCTGGCCTGGCTGTGGGAGAAAACCAGCAGTTAGGTGGCCTAGGACAGAACCAGATCTCCTTCAGTGCTAGCTGCATTCCCACCTCCTGTCACTTCTTCCTTGGTTACCTAAGATGAGCTGTATGAAGATTTTCATGCAGAGTTGGCTAATTTGCAACCTTGGCTACAGTCTTCTTGGAGAGGACTTCTTTGTATGGCAGGGGGCTTAAGCATGTTTCTTCTGACTAGGCTTGTAGCATTGTTTGGCCAAGTGAGTGCCTAATTCCACTGATTCCAGAGGAATCCTTCAAATTGAATTCTTCTTCAGTCTGTTTGGAAAAATCAAAGTCCTGATGAACATTTGTTGCAGACTGATATCTGATTTTTTTAAGTCTTTCTATGAAGAAACTTAGCAGAGGCAGAAAAATCTTCTGCACTTGTTCTGTCAATGGCAGTAGAACCTCCACACTTACCCCAATTTTATGATAGATTGTACTCTGTGGCGTTTTTATAATGTGGAACTTGAATTTTCACAGAAGGCATCTTCTAAAAGAAAGCTTTAAAAATCACTCAGAAGTGTTTTGACTTTAAAAGTGTGTTTGTAGCCATTGAATTATACAACACCCAAAGACACAGATCAGTCACACAAGATTATTTAGGCAACACGACTTCAGCTTCTAAGTTCTTGAATTTGGAAGTCTTCTAAATTGTAAGCATGGATATGCACTGTTTAAAAGACAGAGAAAATTAATCTGTGATAAAACTTCAGTGTGGCTGATACCTTGAACCACAGATTCTGAGGACAGCAGATACTTTTTATGTGAAAGGAAACAGAGTTCAAATTTAGGACACTAACCACTTGGAGGCTTAAACAGTCTAGGTACAATGAAATTCTGCAATTAACCTTAAAATCTGCCTCTTAATCGGTTTTATATCTCAATCAGCTATGAACAGGCGATATAGTGCATTGAACAAAAGAATAGGAGATTTCAGTGTAGCAATGAGTTGGATTCTTAGTGTATCTGTACCAGGAATTTTAATCCTGTAATTCCTGTGTCACAAGCTTGAATCTCTAGGTCATAGTATATGATCCCTGAGAAATTCTTAATCTGTTCAAAACCCATATCAAATAAGATGGACATAAATTTCTTATTTGACAAGTAAATATTATTTAGAAACACTTTTTACTTGACTGTAAGCACTGTATAAAAGCACAGGGGTTACAGCAAACCCTGAGTGTGTTAGTCTGCTTCTAATCTGCCCCATCTATTAGAACCTCTGAAAGCCCCCTTGACAAAACAAAGGGAACAGAACACCTAGTAACCCAAGTAAATTAAAAACTACAATTGACAAAATAGGGAAATTTAGTTCTATTTTTAAAGTTAAATTATTTCCAGGAAACCATCAGAGGAGTTGCATTTTAAAATACATGCAGTCAAGAATTGTACTTTTATATACCTTAAATTTAAAATTGTGTTGCATTTGGGAGTGATGTATTTAAGGGATATCACTGTTCAGACCCTAATGTCCACTGCAGCTCTGAAGTTAATCAAATGTGAATTTGTAGGTTTCATGCTGAAGGATAAGTGTGATGTGATGTGACTGTTTTTCTGCCTTTCTTCCTGAAACAACCAGATTTATTTGAGATGGGAAAGCTATCATATTCCGTCTGTTCACAGTAGCTCTCTTCCTACTTGCATAGTTAGCTGCCATTAACATTAATGGGAGATACACACAGAGAGAGGAAATTAAATGTCTTAATTTTCTTGCATCTGGTAGACAGCTGTACTTTAAAAGCACGTCATACAGGAGAGTGACTAAAGAATAGTACTTCCTTTTATATGCTGATTCCTACTGTAATAACTGCAGAGTAGGGAACAAAGTATTGCAATATCCAACTACTGCTGAAAATTTTACAACTACACCCCTGAATAACATGTTTGACAGAAATTAGCTGTATTGTATCTCCAAACCACTATTTTTGGTTTCTGTATGCAAATTGCTGTTCAAAACTCACCGTGGACAAATAAAAATAGTACATGGCAGCTTGGGAACATCCCAAACACACAATCGAGCAGAATTAGTCTGGGAATAGTTGTTCTTTCTCTAGTCTGTGTTTATTTATGGTGAATCTGTGGTGTTTGTATATTTTCTAAAAGGCATGCTGAGACAGCAGCATCATTTTCCTAAATCACCTCTGTACCCAAGAATCTAAAATTAGTTGAATGTTATTAAGCACAGTATCAAATTTGTAGCACCAGAGATCAAGGCTGCTGATTCATAGAGAAAACCAGGATAAACAGTGAGTTAGGGATGTTATAAACTGTGACTAATCACCCACAGGTGGTTCCAAAACTCTGTATCCATATCCATACAAACACGTATTTTATGACCAAACACATAATAAAGATGGCAATACAGGAACTTAACAGGGTGATCTAGGGACCCACTGAAGTTAGTGTTGACTGCTGGTACTGATGGATCCAGCGTTTCCCTCAGGATCCATTTTCATGATCAGATTGAAGTGATCTGGGCTGCGCTGCCACTGATCTGCCTTAGCCCAGGGCAGAAGGTGGGACAGTCCTTTCCGGTGACAATGGAGTTTTAGGTTGTCTTACATTGATTATGAAACCACATCCTTACACAGTAATGTCAGTGTAATAAGGATGTAGAAAGCGATTTATTGCACTGTCATGTGAATGAGCAAATTATTTTATTCAATAAAGATGCCAAATTTCAGTCTACCCCAGCACACGTATTTCCATGTCCCGCAGTCTATCACTCACCATAGTACAGTTGTAGCAACATTCCTAGCAATACAGATGTATAATAAAACTTTTACCCCAAAGACCCCCATATCTAATTAGGAAAAAATTAATTTTAACCTCAATCAATCCTTCTCTTTCAACCCCTTGCTCAGATTAAAGTTATAGAATCACAGCCCCTCACAGAACCCCTAATTGCTTGGAAGATTTTCCATCTGTGGATACAATTTTCTTTCATTTTTGTTTGCTCCTTTCGGTGTCTGCATTTTCACTATGCATGAATACTCCTCATTATTGTTCAGTTTCAGTGTGGTTTTGAAGAACTCAGAGTTTACAAGTGCTCAGTCAGACTTCAGACAGCAGTCACTGCGTGCTAGCTTGTTGACTGTGAGCTTTTACACAAACTATACTGTATGAAGATTAATCTAAAAGTGAAAGTGGGCCCTGACAATTCCTCGGAGTGGCATGTGGTTATTTTTGCTTTGGACTCAAATAGACTGGTCCCTAGCTACAGTGGCAGATATGTCATCTGAGTTACATAATAAATTTGTCACTTTTAATTCTATTTGGGAAGATTTATAGAATTTAGGGCTTTATGATTTGGGACTCAGTCCGTACATAGTGTTCTTTTTGCACAGAGGGAGGAATAAAAGGCCTTGTTTTATGACTTGGCTGCTTGTTGTGCCTGTGATAGTTTTCTCCATTGCGTGTGTTTTTCTCTAGTAGGGATTATAGATGATAAAAGTGAAACTGAAGTAGCGAATTGCCAAATAGCAGCTTGACTTTAAAGACCAGAACTGACCATGAATGAACCGAAAACTGTTTCTACAAGCATAAACACCTCATTCTTCTATCACATGGGTGTCAATCAGCAGAATAAGCCCAGATTTAAAAGAGTATGTAGCAGCATCAAGTTTTCACTGTTTCCAATATGATGCTCAGATGTGTTTGGTGGGATGCCACATCTAAGACTTCCAGTATAACAGGAGTGGGTAATCTAAAGAACAGAACTGAAACAGAAGTACAGCCCAGAAATATCTTGTTCCTTTTGAAAGATGGGATTCTTAGTGCACTTAAGCTAGCTGTGCAAAATCCAATTACTATTAAATATTTGCCATAACAGTTTTGCTGAAGCTAGTTTGGGCAGCTCTGAATCAGTTCTCAGTTGACTTTTCTCACTTTTCCTTGTTTGCACCATGTATTTTATTGTCCCATCTTGTTCTGTGGGTAGTCTGAGAATCAGAGTCAGCTGACAGTGATTCCTGCTCTAACCTTTTCTTTTCCCATTGAATTCCAGAGGGTATAGCGCTTCACTGCAGCAAGGGAGACCTTCCTAAAGAACAGGGCACTGCAGAGATCAAGAGTATAATTGCCTGGCTGCTGAGCACCCGAATGTTTCCACAGGGATTTTGAATGCCTTGACATAAGGTGGGGTAAAACATAGGTCATGTTTACGGGGTGTTATTATTCCTCTGTAATGATGCCAGTGTGCCTCTGTTTTCCTGTGGGAATGCTCTGCTCCAGAATAATTCTTTAAATCCTTTGTTCCAAAATAGAAGGTCTGCAGGAAGGAGACACATGACAATACCTAGGGGCTGATACTTGTTTGTCTGTGCTTACCCTGGTCAATATAACTATGCAGACAGGATTTTAAAGTGTGGAAGAGCCAGAAGGGTTGCTTTGTTTTGAACTTCTGCATCTGAATCTTACAAAGATTTTCTCCCCATGTTCGAGTATGTGATGTTGTGGGCAATGCTCTTTTAAAACATACCGTTTTGCATTCTCTCACATACCCAATTATTTAAAAAAATATTACTATAAAAAACAAAGCCACACCATTACTGCTGTCATCCTATCTCTCTTAAATCTCTCAAAGGTTCTTTTCAGCCTTGATGTATCTTCTGAGCATCCAGAGCCAGCTGGCGAGCTTTGACTGTCCTATTCATTCTTTGCCTTCTTTTACTGTTACCTCATACTATCACCTAATTCTCCATCCCAGCTATTTGTAATACATCCCTATTAAAGAAAAAATACTGAACAGGACAAGAAGCATGGCTCTTACAAATACACTCTAACTTTTCATGCTGTTCATTTGCCTTCATGCTCTCACCTTGTACCTGCTTCTCTGTTCACACCTTGCTTGACACTAAACCTTTTGAGGCAAGACTGGTTTTTATTCTGTGTTTGCATAGCACAGGGATAATCTTTCCTTGCACTCCAACTACTGCTCTCCTATGTATTTTTACAATAATAATGAAGAAAGGTTCTAATACTCCAGAGAATAAAGAAAGAGGAAAAAAATGTAGTTAAAAGGAGTGACTGTAGTGATTCAGGATTCATACAGACTGAAAGCAGAAAGATGGAAGAATACGCTGGACTTCATAAAACTCTACTGTTACATAACTTCATATAAATTTCAGAGGAGTGTGAATTTATGTTCAAGTCATTATCAGATCATTCTACTTTATTATTCACTTTTAATTAAAAAAAAAAAAAAGCAAGCAGCTCCAGAAAGATCTGTTTATCCCTGCAGAGACCTTTCAATAAAATAAAAAGAAAGGTAACAGCTAAATCAGTATTCTGTATCTATCAGGTCTACTCTGGGCAGAAAAAGAAAAAAGGCATAGAGTAAAACTGTCTGATCTCATTTTACACTCAGACCTGATTAAGGTTTTACAAAAGATGATAAAAGTCACAGTCACTTTACACACATATAATAAAGTTGCAAACTTTTTCTGGGCATAACAAAGAGACTGTTGCATTTATATTGCAGGAAAATAGCCACTCCCACTAAAAACATCCCCCTGACTGAGAAGCACTAATACCAGATTAAGATCTGAGGTAAAACGAGTAGAAACTAAAATAAAAATAGTGATTAGTGCAGTGAGATGGGACAAAGCACAGATCTTTTCAATGGAGTGAAGCTGCTATCCAAGACAGGGCTGTGACTTTCTCCAGCCAGGAGCAAACGAGCAATGTTCATTTTCATTCGACTTCACAAAGCGCATTGGGGAGATCATTTAAATCAGACAAATCTATCTGAACTTGGCTCTTTTTTATCCCTTCACAAGTTAGTAAAAAAAAAAAGAAAAAAAAGCAACATACTGAAATGAAATATCCTCAGTACATTTTCCAGTGTGATTCATGCCCTACGTAGAATAGGAAGTGCCACAGAAATAGTCTTTCTGCTGATCCCATCACACCTTGGAGGCTGGAGTTACAAGTCACTGGCCATGGTCAGCAAGATTTCCAGAAACTTCACTGAGAAATGGATTGTGTTTGAGAAGAAAATATGAGGACAAGACTAATTCAATAGGAATTCTGTCACTGCTCGCTGAACTGTGCAATTAACAGGAGTCTTTCAGTTAACTTTCATTTAATTTTGGATCTGGCCTTATAAAAACATAGTGTTTTATCTGGGTATCACAAAACACTTAAGCAGATCTGCCTTTGGGAGGATGTTTATACTGCTTAAAATACACTACTGACAGAAATACGGACTCTGAATTATAGCTGGCTTAAATGAAAAATTTCCTGTATCTCATCTCTTTCCTTATGGCACCATTTACCTCAAGTGAAAAGCTAACCTTTTAAGGTTTTTAAAAGATTTTCTAAATTTTAGTGAGGAATTATATCCCTATCAAATTCCATAGAGAAGTTCAAAGGCTGACTACACATGTAGAATTCTCTAGTAAAATCAATAGTCCTCCAGATAAGTTCTACAGAGCCCAGTAAAATTTCTGTGGAACCTTGCTGTTTCACCCTACTCAGAAATCTTTGGTTGCTCAATTAACAGAGTGAAACTGTTTTGCTATGCTGGCCATCCTTCTGCAACCTGTAACAGAAATGGTTGACCTCGATGGCAGGAATAAGAGCATGAAATTCTAAGGGCTGTGTTGTGTGGGTGCTGTGAGACTGCAGGCCTCAAGGAGCTATGAAAGCTACTACTCCAGTCTTTAAAGTACACACATAAACTGATCTTTCTTCTGTAGGACCTGGACCCTACTCCTGACATATCTAATTTAGCATTATTATGTGTTCTTATGAAATATTTCACTGGCCATTTCAGGTCTCCTGGTTCATAGGTTCTGATCCAACTGTTTAAATTCTTAGATTT
>VZTU01016469.1:0-18101 GCA_013400835.1 Zapornia atra
AGGTCCCTTCCAATCCCTATGATATATATGTAAGTAGACGGCCTCACAAAGTCAGAGTGTCTATAAGCAGTGCAATTCAGTCATTCATCACATATTCTTGAGTTTTCTTATAGCTATTCCAAATCAACAGAATTAACTGTAACGGTTTTTAAATGACTACGCAGATGAGTGGACCACGGACATTTTAGTTAGAAACACAGTTTAATTCTCTTCAAAAATCATAAATTCTCATTCTCAAACTGAATTATACATAGTCATATTTCAATGAAGCTCTGATTATTTGCCTTAATTTGCACAACACGAAGATTGCCTTCTCTGTAACTTTGCTCATTGTAAGTCCTGGTGTTACAAATCTCTTCAAATTAAATTAGCTACTTACATAGCTGGAACGGAGAGAAATTTCTCACTTACACGTTGAATAACCTATTTGACTTAGTTAATTTCCAAATCAGCTGATTTCACCAAAAAGGCATATCATAGTCATTAAACTATTTTGTGGGTTTTAGGTGAAATAAGCTTACCACTCCATGATTACAGGAGATACAGTGACTTTAAGAGAGGGACAAAAGTCAGCTTAGGAAACCAAGCAGAAGGAATAACCATACTTATGACAGTAGTCTGACAATTTTGGTTCATTCATTCTCTCCATCATGAACTTCCTAGTCGTTTGCCTTCCCTGTGCTTCATTTCCCAGTCTGTTAAGTGGAAATTGACCTGACACAAGAGTGCATTCAGGTAGGCAATGAGATATTACAATGATGGACATAGTATAGGATGCTATTTGCACTGCAAAACAGATGCTAAAGAAACTTCCTAAGATAGGGCCTATTCCATGCTACTTTCTTTTAAAATCGCCTGAAGAAAAAGTGCTCTCAGGTGCTTGCAAATGTCTGTCATGGGAAAAAATGAGAGGAGCTATACTTCTTGTCCTAGCTTTATACTGAATAAAATGAAGGGTTATTTAAACTAGACATAGTCCAGCAAACAACAGCTAAGACATACTTAAAATACAGTGTACACATCCCAAAAAATAACAGTTCCAAAAGGTCAAGTTTTTATGTATCCCTTTTGGAAACCAAATACCAGTCGTCTGTAATTTCCCTTGAACAAATCAAAAATGAGAAAAAAAGATGAGCCCTGAAAAGGTCATTTTGTTGCTAGATCCAAGGAACAGACATTTAATGTATTGCACATTAGCAAGCAAAGAGCAAAATGTGAACCTACGGTGACTTCAGGTTTTGGACCTTTTTCATTCTGGAATACAATACCCACCTCCAAAACAGAGTATGAAAAGCTGCTTATTAGAAGGGAAATGGCGCCCAGTTTTATGCTTATTTGCCAGCAATTTATGGAGCCTTGTGTTACAATAAAGTTGTGATTGATCCTTTAGATTTTTTCCCTGGAGATTAATTTAGCATAGGAAGATTATTTTGGGTGCAGAGAATCAATAATAAACTCAAAATTCAATTCACTGCTTTCAAATTTAAGAAGTGCTACAAGAAGACCTAATCCTATTACCTCTTTCACTTAGATCACTATGAATCCACGCTACACACTTACGCAGTTCTTTACCCATAAACATTTTAAAAGTTCCTTTCAAGGTACTTTCGGCAGGCCTTGCTAACCCCAGAATTCCACTCTTCCTAATCAAGTAGGCTTAAAAAATACTTTAATCAAACTATTGATTATTTGGCTGTTAGCTAGCAGAGCCTTTTGCTATTTACAGAAAATTTCTAAAAATACTTTTTCTTCAAACTAATTCTGTGTGCAGAGAAAAGGAGAACCAGATCCACTAATTATAAATGTTAAACTGTTTCCACATAAGACATTCTACGGTATTTGCCCAAGGACAGTTATTTATAAATGAATATATTAAAATATGTGCTGAAATTAATTATTGCAGAATATGAAAGCGAGATTCAAGTATTGTATTATGCAAACTACTGCTCGGAATTCTTTCACTTGCTCTTTCATATGGTTTCACATAAATAATGCTTTTCAAAATGTCTTCTAAGGAATTACTAACTCTGATAATGTAGTACTTTAAACGTAAGAGCCATCTTTCTAAATTGAATAGACACAGTATGAAACTACCTTACACTGACAAAAATCTCAGTGCATCCTACCCACTGCTTTTGAAATAATGGATAATATCCATGGTGCATCATTATCACAACTGTTAAATACTGCTCTAGTTACTTTATCTTAGACAACAGATGTCAAGCTGATAATTTCCAGCTCTGAAATAAAGTTTTAGGCTGTTCCTATAGCAATTCAGATTGCTTTAAAGATAGTAAATATGCTCTAATAAAAGAAACTGGGAATTAGTAGTTTCACTCATGAGACCACTTTGTCCACCTCTGCACATTGGTCCTACACTAAGGCAGGTTGCAGTCTGATTATCATCTTTCTAGCAGGTGGATACATGTCTTAAAAAGGCCCAGTGATGGAGGTTCCGCAGTCACTCCAGAAGTCCGGAGTGCCTGATGACTCCCATGCTGGAAAGGTCTTTTCTAAAATCTAAGCAGAAAAAACCCAGCCAAATTTAAGCCAATTGCTTCTTGTCCTGCCTAGAGGGGAGAGTATCCACTGTCTACAGCTGAGGAAAAAAAACCCTTAACACAAAATTCTCTTCTCCTATACAGGAGCTCTTTAGAAATTTGAAGTCTCCCTTTAACTTTTTTAATTGTAAACAAATGTAGGCATCCAAGTATTACCTTGCCAATCCTGCTCCCATTTGCAGTGCTCCCCCTGTACTTTCCAAGCGCCAGGCACTCTTGTCAAAAAGGAGAGCCCAAAACACACATCACAGAATAGAAGGGTCATTCTGTGGGGCTTTTCAATGTTTCAGTTTGCAGATCTTTTTGTGTTTAATATTACACCAGCATCTTTGTTACCACAGAACTATGGTGATTTATACTGACTTCTGATTCATGATCATTGCAACTCTTTTTTAATATCCTTACCAAGCTCATTGATCATTTCCCCCCACTTCCCCACCTCCCCCCCCCCGGTGGTTACTTCTCAGTGCAGAATCATGTTTTTGCCAATTACAGAACTTTCTGGACAATTATTTTAGATTCTCCCACTTCCTTTTGCACAGATTAGAATTCTGTCCTACAGTACATTTGCAGACTCTCTTACTTCAGTGATAGTTACAGGTGCAATAGCCCTGGTCCATCTCTTAAATCAACACCTGATCAGATCCCACTTGATATACCGACCTTTCCCTTTTGACAACGAACAACTTTAAGAGTACAGTGCTACATTCACTTCCTTTTTATCTAAAAGATCTGCTAGTCTGATATATCAAGAAATCAGTTTGGTTTGATGTGATTTGTATTTGGAGAAACAACACTGAATGCCAAGCCCATCTTCTCTTTCTTCTAAATCCTTATAGACAATTAAAAAAACCCCTTTATTCCAGTATTTTCCAAAGAATTAATGATAAATTAGCTGGTGTATAACTGCCCAGCCCTTCAGTTTTCTCATTTCTTTCTATTATAGGAATGACAATCATCACTTCTTGAACCTCACTTGTCCTAGCTGAAGTCTTGGAATCCTTACAGGCTCTGGGATCCCATAATATTCTAAATATTCTAGAATAAACTTAATCAGGTTGTCCAACTTGAAAATATTTAGCAAGTATTCTCTAACCCATCCTTCTATAGTACTGTTTGATATTATTTCCCTTGTTCATTGGAAGTACTAACAGAGTTTTAAAGAGGCCTTAATTAAAGAGCTTTTTAAAGCAGAATTTTCTGAACACAAAGTCAGAAAGATGGGGTGCACATACTAGTACTTTATAGAATGGTTCAAGTGCCGGACAAGTATATTTTAATTTACAATTAATGTCAAAGCATTTTTTTTGACCTGCAAGACAGCAAAAAGGGTAGGCACTGAATGTTCTTCCTACGTGAACTGATGTGAAAACATATGGTCTAAATTTTAATGACTGAATTGAAGCTATGCCAGCTTAGAAAAAGCTGAAGTTTCTGAAACATACCTGGACCCTAGAACACATAATGACTTCACATGACCAAAATCTAAATTTTTTTTCAGATCACATTGAATCCAAGGTTCATATTCATTTTTATTTGCTATTTTCTTTCTAATTTTTTTCATTAATTGTAACATAGAAAGTAAAAAATTATGGAAGAAGTAAAAAATACTGAGCAAGAAAACTGGGTTGTCCTCCAACAATGGTGAAGTTTGCATTTATCATTATCTCTAATTCTTTAAAACCATCTATTATTTGAGATTACTGGTACACTGATAAAGTGACAATGTAAATGAAACATTTTAAGTGCCACATCATTGCCAATTACACGACTGTTCTAAAGTGGTACTTTAGAAGATACTTAAAACAAAAATGACATTACCGTTAAGGAAGGTAAAGCGGTGATGTACCATGACTGACTGATGCCTTTAAATGCTTTCAAGGTTTAATTCTTAAAAGTATTAAGCAAAATAACCATCCTGTTCTCTGCCTTGCAAAGGGAACCAAAAAGTTACACTTACCAGCAGCCCTGCCTGTCTCAGCGTAAAAATGCCCAGATCTACACTCTGCTGGGTGAGCAAAGCTCTTCTAGACAATCCTTACAAAAGTTAGAGCCCGTGTTACTCCATTACCTACCTCCTTTTTCATTAAAAAATGAGGTTCAACCCGCCACGTTTTAGTTCAATTGTCCCATCCAAGAGGAGCTGTAAACCCCAGTATTTTTCCCATCATCCACCCAATTACAAATCATTAGTAAAGCTGTATTTTAAGTTATAGCTGAGATCAGGAAGAGGGAAAAACCCCATGAATTCAGAATGTGAAGAAAATCCTTAGAACAGCCCCTGTCCACCTGGCATTTTCAGTGAGAAGGGGTTTAACTAATCAACGTAAAACTAGGGTACCGATCTGAAATCTGGGTGCTTGTCCAGAAAAATACTCCAGACTTCACAGATTTGCTCACCGTACCTAGCACATTCAGGTCAGCAAGGATTTAGCACTCTCTGCCAGTGGGAAAGGCATGCGGCCACAGCCAACTCATTTTGTGCAGGGGAGCGAACGGCTTTGAAGCAGATGCAGTTCTGCTACCTGATCAGAGTAATAATATGAGTTAAAGCAGCTCTCCTCTGCTCATGTTGTTTCTAAGTTTGAAACAATTGATTTAGCCGATGTGAGATGTTACACGTTTTAAAGGTGATTGCTCAAGACTACTTGAACAAGAAGCTGATCACAAAGCTTTGTCCTCCTGCTACAGACCAAAGAAAGGAAGGCGACTGAACATTCCTCACCTCTGAAAGAAACCATGTTGCTGAGGAAGTTTGCTCTGAGTTTCTGTGCCTTGAACAGGGAAGCATCAACAACAGGCTGCTGAGATAAGGAAGTCTGAAGCTTCTCATATTTTGATGAAGAATTATTTTAAGTGAACTGCTACCTAGTAGTAAGCGACAGCTACTGAAGGGACCAGAAACTGCCTAATCTCCTAACATATTCAAGCTTACAGAAAGAAGGGCTTCCGAGCACGAAATACCCTAATCCTACAGTCTAAAATCCAGTTCTGAAATAAGAAGCACAACACTAATTTCAAGAGAACATCCTGGCAGTATCTGTAGCAGCAGAAGTTGTTATTTTCTTTATCTTGATAACAATTTTGTGCACAATCCAGCTGCAAAAAAGGAAATCAGACTTCCCAGTAGTGTTCCTACAAGGGGTTGCACCAGTCTGTGTGTGTACATGCTCTACAGATTAGAAAAAAATCCTGTGAAGAAGTTAATCCCTCATTGCTGCCACACCGAGACTTTCAATATAGAAGTGACAGAGAGCGTAAATCACAGTGCTCTGGCATTTTGAGCTCCAGTCAGACTGTTTCAAGAGAGAGAAGTGGGACAATTTAGAGTTCATCAATTATATCACATCAAATTAGCCTCAATCACTGGCTTGGCTCGACAGCTTTCATCTATTCTAATTTACAAGAGAGGACAGCCAAGTACAGGATTGTGGCAATGACACAGTCAAAGGGAAGCACTGCAGCTTTGCTTCGCAATAATCGCAGGCTTTTCTAGGCAGCTGCTTCCACTGGGTCAAAATCTCCAGCCACAATTTGATTATTTCATTTGCTTTGATCTGACAACCCTCATCCTCATTTAAGGAAACAACGTGCTAAACATCTTCTTAGCAGTCCTAGAGTCACTGCCTTTCTACAGACACAGTTCTGTACACATCTAACTTAGAGAGTGATTTACCTTTGCAGTTAAAATAGATGAGTCCACTACTGGAAGACCATTGAAACTCTATGTGATTAGGACACAGGTCAGCTATGTTAAAAGAAAATCGCTATCAGTAAATTTTTAGAATTTGCCTTCCAACTGACAGCCTTTAAATTTGAATTGGTTGTTTGAAGACACTGACAGTGTGGTAACTTAAATCGCAGTGTAACACAGAAAAGCATTGGATAATCTTACACAGATATCAATTTGCAAAGAATTTTATATTAAGAATTCAGCCCTTTGCTATGGACATGATCACAAGCACTGTGCACCATTTAAATCATTGTCCTGAGGCTTAGGAGGATTAAAATGGAAAACGGGCCTTATGTTGGCCTTTTGCATTCTGGTGAATTTGCACAATAGAGACAAAAAGCCAGCTTTACTGTTTTGACCACAATAAACACTAAGAAAGAAACCCAAAGAATGAACAGAATCCAGCTTTCCTCATCTCCTTGAAAAGACACTTTCTAATATGGGCAAATGAAAATAGGAATTTAAAAATGCACATCTCACATTGATTACTTCACCAGATTAAGTAAGCTTCCAAAAAGTATTTTTCTCTACTCTTCCATCACACTTTCAGTGCATGTTGGCACTTTTATCTGCTTTTTTTCTAGTATGGCCTGTTGCCAATTTAGGTATTGCAAGCTTCAGGCAAGCCAAGGTCATCCTTCCCATTCCTTTACTTCCTCCCCAAACTTGACTTTGCTGGTAGGATTTTAAGTAGTGAACTACTAATAGGTTTTTTTATGGCAGCCTACAGTTGTTTTAATAATTGTATCAAAGCAAAATGCTTAGAGACAAATACTTACTAGAATTTCTGACTGATAATTTTCAGAGTCCCTCACATGATTACAGGAGCGATAAATACTAAGCAAAAAAACTTATAGAGACAGTGTTGTCTTTTACCTGGAATCTTAATTGGCTCCTTTTAAAAAATATGTAGACTTACAGAGCTTGTTGTGTAAAGCGCAAATGCATGCAACAAAATGTATTCCTGATTTTCCTTCTGAAACCTGAAAACTTACGACATTTTTATATTCTTCTACAATATGCCCCCTTCTGCATAGAAATCTTTTACCTGCATTAGAGAGGGCCATAAATTTTTCAAGAATGTGGACTTGTTTTCTGTTATTTGTTCCAGCTGGAGACATATTGGTTTAAAATGTCAGGGAACCTGCTATGTGTTAATGGATTTTTATATGGGCATCTGCTAAATGCTTTCAAATTTACACCACCATAATGTATGAGACAGCTGGAATTTCATTAATTGAAATTTATTTACCAAGAAAAAAACAACAACATCCGTAATTGGGAGACAAAAGAAAACAAAGATATGATCTATGAGTCAAAGGTGCCACGCATCTCAATAATTTTCCTCAACAGACCTATATTTATCACAGTGCATGCAAAGGAAGGACTTGCCCTCAGGGGCTTCTTAAAAAGACCATGACAGCTATGATTTGGGTAATTAATTTTCCCTACTTGGAGTTGAAGGAAATATTCTAGCATGTTATGCTCAAACCCTTCAACATAAACTTTTATTTTCTGACTTGGGGCTGTGGTGGTCGCTTGGTTACTAACATGGAAAGAGTTATTTCTTGATTATATGAACTACTGCTATTTCAATTTGGCTTTGCATGAATTAAGGATGATATTCACCTCTGCAGATATAAGTTTACATTTTCTCTCTCAAGGATCTGACAAACCTTCTTTGTACTTGGGGGCAGCTCCTCCCTGTGAAGCAAAGACCAGACTGCTCTCAGTAAAGGTGAGCTGAATGAACACAAATGCATGAAGCGCAAGACCAGTGGTGGGGTGTGATGATCTCCAAGGATTCTCTGATCCTTCCCTGCCACACATAAAGAGAGGTGGAGTACAGGAGTCATTAAAGGTACAACAGGAACAACTTCTGGATAACACCCCCATTGCAGCTTCCCTGCAGTGGTAGTGAACTCCTTCTCCATGGGCGTTCAATACTTTTGACAGTGCTCAAGAGAAGCATTCCCTGGGACTGGGAATTGAGTCCACTGCTTAAGCAGGTCCTATGGCCTGGGCTAATGCCATCAGGAAATAAGAAAGATGCTTCTCCTTACCTGGTTAGATTTAATCATATAATATAGGGGAGTTTTTTGCTGCTTCTCAACACCAGGAAATCTTGCTTTATTTGCTCAATACAATTATTCCTTACACCCCAACTGCAGGGGGAGTCTGGGCTGGAGTACTAATTTGAAAAGCCCAGTTTGGAATGAGACCAGAAATCAACACATGCACCTTGATGTTTTTGGGATATTGGTCTGAAAGACTAGCATCACTTGTGATTTTTTTGATGTGCAACTTTAATGCTTGTGTTAGGAGAAGGTAATAGGTAAATCTAGCAGCGGAGACACATTGATGACAGGTAAAGGGAGGCTGAACATTCATACTTGGTGGATTACTAAACTCAGGATTACTAAATTAAGAATGTAGACAGAAGTTACTTCATATTGGGTCCTTTATGTCCTATACTGCCACTCTTTAGGGTCAGTACATGTGAGCTTACACCTGGGTAAGTAGCTCTGAAGAGGTCCTAGCAAATGGTAACAATAGCCAATATCTGGGTTTCAAATACAAAAATCTGCCCTACATAACCACTCCAAAATGGATGTTTAATATTTGTTTTGGTCATTCTCCAACACAAAAGGTGGGCAAATATAATGTTAGCAAATTTAGTTACATGCAGGGATACCCTGTACGTACAAGACACTAATTCTAAGACTACACTATAATCAGACAAGAAAAACTAATAATTTTGAAAATGGATTTCAAAATTTGCCCTGCTTTATGATTCACCAGCATTTTGATTCTCATCCATTTCAGTTCTGATGAATGAATCTTATGATTTCAACAGAAAAGATTTGCTTGCAGTTATATTTCACTGGCCTTTACACTAACGTGCATTCATTCCTGTCCTACAGGCAAAAGTCATTTTTTGAATTTCTCAATCTTTGATGCAGGGAAATTTTGACCTAATTCTCCGCAGCTTTAAAGGCACAAGATGTCAACAATTTTTAAACATGACTTTTTTAAAAGTGAGTGCCATAAAAGGTGCTCCAGTAAAAATAAATAAATAAAAATTGTGGCAAATTAAATTGCTTTCTTTGACAGTGGAACCAGTCACATCCCATAAATTTAATCTTCCATTGCCTGTACCAAAACTTTAGATACATTTTGACTACACCAATTAAAACAATTTGTGAGGATATCTGGTCTTCTGTGTTATGTAAGTTGGTACAAACTGTCCCACGTTTTTTCTGAGAAAGGGAAACATTTCTAAAATATACAACTTAAAATGTGTTCTCAGCTGTAGTTTCTCTTCCTACACTGAAAATAAAATATGTCTCATTGACCTCTTGAGCACCCAGTATTTCTGAAAATCAGTTTATGTATGCTCCAGTATGGACTTAAGAATATGGTTTTATTTTAAAAACTCTGGCTTCATTGATTGCAAAAGTACAAGTTGTACGATTTAGCGCTCAAGTCGGAAATGGATGGTGTTTGTATCTGCATTAGTCCAGAGGAAAGAAAATCACTGGATGCAGGAGCACAGATTCATATACACTAAACACTCAAGCTATTCAGTCCTCTTTCCTTCATTTATATTCAACAAGTCAAGGATTACTGCAGCTGGCTATCTCAATTATTATTATTTTTGAAGTCCTTGCATTCTAACTACATTATGTAGACAGCAGAGATCAGGTCCTTCCCTGATCATGTCCTGCCCAATTTTCAGAAGAAAAAATGTGAAGCCTACAGTATGAACTACACCTGTAGTAAGAGTTGGTGTAATTCACACCGACAAGGCCAAAGATACACTAAACCAGAACCACAGACACCACAAATAATGATGACAAGCAGAATCAGGGAAAACACTCTGTACAAGCTGTGAAAATCTCACATTTGTTTTTCTCAGATGTTTACTTTCGAATGTTGCCAATGGAGAAAAAAATACATGATGGTATTTGCCTATTAGATATTAAAAATATGAATTTTTTAGATCTCAGTTATTCATAAATTATTATTTTCTTTTCTGAAAAAATTAAAGTTCTGCTTCTGGAAACATTTTGTATTTGAGCATGCACAGACAACTGTTTGATAGTCTTGAGTACTGACATAATAAAAAGTTATTAACTAGTTATGGAGACTTGGATAAAGAACAATCTCCAGTATTTAGAAGTAAATAAACCACAGTAATCTAATGGAACTAAAATGCTGCCTCTACATACTCATCCACAACCTATATTAGGCATCTAAAGAGCTTTTATTTTGTTTAATTCGAAAAATTTAAAATTCTTTATCTTATTGTGAAGCATATATTAAATATTCACAACTAGTAGGAACATTTTATTCTAACTGGAAGGAGCACTGCTGTCATCTCCAGGATTTTACTCTTTATATACATTTTTAAATTATTCGGAAATGTTTCTGATCCTAATGTGCATCACAGAATAACCTGCACTCTTACGCACAAAATACACAAAATTGAACTGTGTGGAGTAAGATATAGCTAAGATTAGCAGTGACATCCAATCTACTGAATTTACTCCAGGATTTTTTTGCTAATCTTGTATTTCCAGACAATGTTTGGCCCTTTTTCATACAAACTGCAGATTGGCAGCTGTGACTCAGCTGTACAAAACAGCTCTCATATTTCCCTCTCCTGGGGCACTTCTTCTCCAGAAGCGAACTCATTTAATGTCACCTCAGCTGTCACTGGCAAACTCACCAGCAGCGCAGAAGAATCAAGCTGTGATGTGATGAGATCTAGCACTCCCTGAGCACGTCATTTATCTCCGTGATGAAGCAAAAATAAAAGGCTGGACCAACAGTTTACTATATGTGAAAAGGACATCTAATGCCACTTCACCTGGCTGTAAATTACATTTATTTTTCAAAGAGTAAACCTCTATGCAAAACCTTACTGTGTGCCATGCATTCTGTCAGCTGAATTTCTCAAAGTTAATTTACTTGTTTTGAAAGAAATGCCATCAGTAATGGTACTGTAAATATACATGACTCAGTGCAGAGTGTTTAACACTTTGATACAGTTTCTAATAAAAGGTCCAATTCTTAACTCTACCAAACCAACCTGCATCCCAAGTTGCCACAAATACTCCAAACAATTGGGCATTACTTGTGGGCCTATCACTGTTTCTGCTAAAAAACCCCCACAAAGTTTTGATGCAAAGGTTTGCAGACATCAGACTTAGGATATATGGCAGTCTCCTTAAATGTCTACCTGGTTCCACAGAAGTGGTTTTGGTGGGTTGTGTTTTAACTTGATATTGCAGACAGCTGTGTGCTGCTAGTCTAAAGCTACCAGTACATAACACGGAGCTTGGCTACTGTATTTCTTAATGCAAAATGACATGGACCATTATTTGCCACATCAGGAAAAGCTGAAACTATGCCCTAAGGCAAAACATCCTGAGTCATAATTATTCAATTATGATGTTTAAGATCATCCACTGTTGTGTGAGCACTGTGAAAACGAAGCATAATGAGGTGGGTTACACCAGATCTGACACTTCACCCTTCTTTCTGATCATGCTGACGTTGGGGATTTAACTCACTTCTGTTGTACAGTTCCATGTGGCTTATTATTATTTCCCTTTTAATATTAAACTAGAAAATGTATGCATCTGTTATGGAAGTGTGTCATGCTATATTAAAAAATATAACTATAAACTACCCAACAGAAACACACAAATACTTTAAACACTGAAAAATATTTAAAATCTAGGGAGCTAGAAAAACAGAAAAAAAATTTATTCATTATTACTGTCAATAACACCAGCACACACTGATCTGTCCAAGACTGTCCATTTTCTTACTGTAATTCACCACTGTGAATAAGATCACTGGGGAATGCTACTGAGAAATAATTATAAGCACAAAAGCAATAGCAAATAAAAACTGAATGGAAAACGTTTACAAGACCCTTTCCCAGCTGCCCAGCTATCTTGTAGCTGCTTTAATATCTATTTAATATTGTATGTAACAGAATTCCTAAGTAGCGGCATGGCTTTCAGCTAACCACCCTTACAAAACTGATTTTAGGGGGAAGCAGTCTCCATCCTACTGGGGCAAGGTCCCAGCTCTGCCATGCCTTGAGGAACTCTGGGGGTGCAGGAGCCATCCATCGCTCCTCTTCCCTCTGGAGCCCATGCTGTCTCTCTTCTCCTGCATTTCATGAAGATAATAGTCACTTGGTTTTCTGCCATGATGCCCCTTCCCTTTCTCTTTTCCTTCAGACAGGGCAGATTGGGATGGTTTTGCCCCTTCAGAAATAGCAGAACCTGCTCGTGGCAGGCTTTCTCTGCCCTGCTTCCCTGGAGAGAAGCTGTTCTGAGGTTTTTGCAGACAAGGATGGCTGTGAGGGACCCCCTTCTACCTCGTTCTCTGCCCTGGTGGCTCATGATGCAGAGGCAGCCATGGCACAGGGAGCCCAAGCCATGCACTTGGCGGTGGAAAGCTCTTTGGGCTGGTTCACTAACAATTCCCTCAATTTAGGAACAGAGAGTGCAAGAGGACCATCCTTTGTTTGACCCCTAAATAATTATAAATAAGACTAAACTCATATGTTTTCCTCCACATGGATAATGTTCAGATAGGAAATAAACACGTGAATTTACAACTTCTGGAATGACAAGGACCCATACACAGGCCATAACACAGCAGTAAATACTGCTCAATGCATACAGATACACAGATGGAACAGCAACTTCCAAAGAAAATTGTATTTTTAAAAATATAATCTGTTTTCTTAGCTGTGGGACAAAAATTAGGTGAATTTTAATGGAAAGTTGAGAAAAATTAAGACTACAATAAATATAAGTACAGGTAGATGTGTCTTATTAAAGTAGCACATAAAGCGTGAAGTCACACAGGGGGCTAAAAACCAATTGAGCTGAAGAACAAAGATTTTGGGTACTAATTTACTGCTACAGATATAAGACCAGAACTGGCACAAGCACACAACATTTCCTATGCAAATGGACAAGATGAGCTACTTCTTTTTTCCCTGGCCATGTTCAATAGAAGATAGATGTAATGTCATGGGACAAGTAAAAATCTACTCACCAGTATTTATATTGTACCGTTTAAAAAAACCAACCCAACAACCAAGCATTTAAAATCTAGCACTCATGGTACAGAGAAACCAACTGGGACATGTTCTTAAACGTGACTCGATACTTGCCTCTGACATTATCCTGTGAAACATTTATTCAGGGTCCGTGGCTTTTGATAACAGTTCAGCATACTGCTGCTGTTCTCCAATTTATTCTTCAAGTTTTTGATCTGCCTGCTAATTATCTCTGAGCCAGTGGTTCAGAATCTTAGTTTTTCCTTCCTGCATCTTACCATCAGCAAATTCCTTAAAGGAGAGAGGTCTCTGTGGACAATCCTACCTTCTAACAGCATCCTACATGTTTTTAGCAAGCCCAAGACTGCTACAGTAACATGACAAATGAAGGCTGTTCTGTCAGAAGTCACTTCTTGCAGGGATAGAAAAATGACATTGTTTTTATATGCAAGCAAGAAATAAGAATCTTCTGATTTTCCACCAGTGTTTTTAGTCTCAGAATTGAAGACAGTGCATAAGTACTTATTGAAGGACTGTTGTAGTCAAAAGTGATGCAATCATATTGATTCCCTCTTTATTTTGGAATATATTACATAAAAGCAGAAGACTGGATAAACCTCTGACTTTGGGAAGAAATTAATTTTCATCTGCCTTCTGTACTGGAATCACATTCACATCCTGGCATGGCGTAAAGACCTTAAATGGCAGTATCATGGAGGGTTTGTCCTTGGACCATCCATTTTCTGGGACAATCAGTTTTTATTTGGAAAGACTTGCAAACTCCAGAGCAATTTCTGTGAAATATAGTCATTATAAAGAAATCATACCAATAAAGGACAAATAACAAGCCACAGAGGCATTCCTCACATCTTTGTAAACACACCCCACACACATGCAAATATGTATAAAACTAGCATAAAAACCAGCATCACAATCTCCTTATTCTGAAAAGCTAAAGTAGTAATAATTCAATGGCAGGCATAAGAAACAGAAGTAAAGACTCCAAAAATAGGTCAGCACTTTCTGTTTTGGCAAAGCCAAATGATTAAAATTCCCGTTGATCTCTACTGTGTATGACCATTTGTTCTTTTTCATTAGCTCTGCCTCAACAGCAGCAGCAGAATGGGAAGCAATGTGTGAAGGCAGATTTCAAGAAAGAGAAATTCAATACTTTATAAAATGAAAATAACTACCATTTCACCTAACACTTCTGTTAATAGAGGCAAAGGCCATTGTCACAGATGTTGGCTGCATATAATCTATTCCCTTTAAAGTTTAATTTAATTGTATTATTATTTTTATATACGCTATATTGCGTAAAAGCCATGAGCCAGGACTTCTCTGCATTAGCTACTGTGCAAACAAAGGAAAAAGGGGGTTTATGGTCCAGAGGGTTTTTATTATAATTTGTTAATTTTTGATGAAGAGTAAGAGATAATCTGAATGAGGCATTCAGGCATTCAAAAACAGAAAGTGTTTAGCTATTTAATGCAGCTCCTATTACAATTCTCAGTCTGCGTTCAGAAAACACCATTACCAGACAGACTGAGCATTGCTATAAACTGACAGCAAAGAGGGTAAAATTCTCTTTAGGTAGAAATGCCTGAACTACTACTAATGTCAATGGAATCATGCCTATTTACAAGAGAATTTCGATCTACTCTCAAAATTAAAAAAAAAAGGTGGCAGCAGAAAAAACCCAGCCAAACAAACAAAAACCACCCACACAAACCACAGACTGAATTACTAATATCCTTTAGAAGAATGTTTTTCCCTATAACTTTAAAACTAATTTTACTTCAAAACCACAGAGAGATAGTAATTATAATAACTGCTCAACTGACATTTTCTGGACCCAAAATCTCATTGGGGATTCTGGGTTGGTAAAAGAGAAATCTAGAGATGCTTACTGTATTTTACCAGCTGTAGTAAATATTGGGGTGCTTTTAGAAAAAGCTGCTCAGAGCTAACAAGATATAGTTTTATGTGCTCTGTGAAACTAAGGAAACACAAATAAAGGTCTTTAATTTCTATGAATTAATAACACACTTTTTTCCCCACATACAATATAACCCCCTGTATGTTTACACTGAAGATTTAGAACTGGAAATGTTTTAAGCTGCAAATCAGAACATCATTTAAGAGTAGAAATACTGAGTCATGTCCCTTTGCCGTCCCAAGATCTTTATCTGCTGCCTTTAAAGAACATCCCTAAATTTATAACACAATCATCCATCCATGTATCAGTAATTTCCTACATTACTAAGCACATAATCAGGCAAAGTACATTGTCAGAAGTTCCATATCCTGACACATAACATTTATATAATTTCTTGAAAACAATAACATAAACTAGATGTTATTTTACATTAAAACTTAGCACTTGATAGCAGCTGTTAGCATGATAAAGCTAAGCAAGTAATCATCACTATTGAATTTTAAATATAATACTAGACTTGAACTCCATTCTAAGTCGATAATCAGATTCCCAAATAAATAACTGTTGCAGGAAGGGAATCGCAACCACTACAGAAACCTTGTGACTAGAGAGACTGTCAGAATTTCAAAATCTCATTAAGTATTTTTGAAACTGAATGCGAGTTTTTTAAGAAACTCCACTGCTAAAAGCAAAGACTGCTGGTCTGGTTCTGCTCTCTCTCATGGCGAACAGCAATACTTCTTTAAAGTGACGAAAATACACTCTCAGGATGAACTCTAAGATTTAGTAAATAGCTTACACGGTCATTATTCCCACCAAGCAATTTCCTTTGAGCAAAAGAAGAAAACATTGCATTTTCAAGAATTACAAAAGTAATAAACATTTTTAAAACTATGGAAGATAAAATGGGATCTAGTACGAAAAATATTATTTTAATAATAAAGCAACCACTCTTTCAGCATCTGCATACGATAGTTTTGAAATTCATCTCTAAAATTACTTTAAGATTTAATAATTATAGGTAAGTGAAAACGTACGTGCGGTGTGCTGTGATAATGCCACCTCTGGGTGATATCATCTGAGTCTATTATTCAGCAGAGCAGAGGAATATCAAGAAATAATTGGTCTGAAAACTCTCTTTTTAATTGCTCTGCACAGCTCTGGAAAGAAAGTTTGATGCCTCTAATATCAAGGAACATATCCAATTCTGAAAATGAAGCAGAATGGATCAGGCTGGTCATAAAGAAATTATAAGCGCTGAGCCAGGGTATGCTAAACCACCTTCAAAACAAATGGGAACAATTTTACTATACCAAATGACAACAAAAGAAACAGCTCACATAGTCTTGATGAGCATTAAAGGAATATTTAGACTCAGGAATTGGATATAGGGAAGTTGTTCAAGGTTGAAATTCAAGGCTGGAGTGAAACAGGACAGCCCTGAGATCTGGGGGAAGCAGCTGGTGGTGACCAAAGAGACTGAAGGCTTTTAGTCCACATAGAAGACAATCAGTATCCTGCTTTCTTCTAAACCACAGCAGTGACTGCAGATAACTGATTGTGTTGCTACACCTACACGTGTCTTCCCTATCATGCCTTTTTTTCCCAGATTTTCCCCCCATCTCCAATCAAATTTCCACCTTAGAAGACCAGCTCCAATCAAAAGATGCAAAGCCAATTTACAAATACACAGGCTTTATTTTACATTCTTAGAAACATCCTGTGAAGTTTCCAAAATATGTTTTAAGCATCTCCTTAGTCCAAGCTACGGAAAAAATATTTTTCTCTTTCTTTTAGCTGTAATTTTGCAGATGCCATTACTCCCCACCTCTCTCAGGAACAGACAGATTTAGAAATACACCACAACCTCACTTCAGAGTGCTCAAGTTTTTAAATTCTTTGTATTAGTTCTATCAAACTTCTCATAAAACGTCTAGTCTGTGGAAAAAAAGTACTTGGCCAATTTTCAGAAGCTAAGGTTCTCTGGGGTAATAAAGAGATATTTAAGTCAATCAGTTTGATAATGGAGAACTAGCATCAATGAGAACTTCAAGAGTGACTCTTGTCTCTTCATTATAAATACCAGATCTGTCTAGAGACATAATTTTATTTCATTATATGTTGTTTGCCATGTCAGAATAAAAGTGTTAGCTGCAAAATACTAAATCTGGGACTGAGTGCTTAATAAATGTGCTTTAGGTTTCACTGTGTGAAAAGTATTGTTGCAATTGTTTTTTCATCTCAGAGTGCCTGTTGTGTGAAAGCTTGTTTTGTGTGTCTAGAACCACTTATACAAAATGCATTTTTAACTACCACAGTTGATCATAAAGGGATAGAGGGAGAAATAAAAAGATACATTATGCAAACAACCTTGAGATTTCTTTTTCTTAATATAAAAGACACCAGTGCTTCTTTGCTCGTTCTCTCGATTCTACAGCATGGCATAAAGTTGATTTAAGAAACTTAATTTTAGACTGGTAACCATTTTACATTCTAAATGACGGGAAAAGTATTTTTTAAGCCTACTGGATAAAATATATTGGGTTTGCTGCCTTGGAAAAATAAAGGGAAAAGTGGATCCTGCCAGGATGAATAAATTACACTGGCATGAAAAAAGGACAGAACAATGCAGTTGACACCAGATAAACATCTGGGGTTAACTGCCAAAAACAATGCAATGCTTATTAGTACCCGACTGAAAAGCTCATCCCCTGTCCTGGGCCACATTATTCATTTGCTTAAGCCAAACAGGCTCTTCATCAGCTTCTGTCTTGC
>VZTU01016475.1:0-11273 GCA_013400835.1 Zapornia atra
CTAATCATCCTTGTGGCCCTCCCTTGTGGGGAGCTGGAGTGTTGCTCAGGGAGCAGCACAGGACTGGGGTATGTATAGAGGAGATCAGTCCCTGCCTTCCACCCCCCACCCCCACCCTGATGTTGGGGTGAAAAGGAGAGGAGTGGGGATGGGAAGGCTCTGTGAAAATCTTGTGGCATTTCATCTCCTTCCCTGAGCAGCATGGGTTGGAGCTCTATGATCCATGGGGTCCCTTCCAACCCAGCCCATTCTCTGATTCTATGATTCCCCATCAGAGCTGCAACTCTGGCTGTGAGCAGCCTCAGCAGCACCAGGCTTCCTCCACTCTGCACCAATCCCCAGGGAAAGGCCCTTCAGCCTTAGCCCACCACCCCAAAGATACCCAGGACTGCAGCCTCTTTTGAATGCTGCTTTCTGCCTCCAGCCTGTCTACCACTGCGCCAGCTTGTGCCCAAGCCAAACCTGCAGCACTGAGCTAATGCAGCAAGTGTGGCTATTTCCAGAAGACTCTAGGCAAAGCCTCCTGCCCTGTAGGTACCACTTGCAGAGAAAAGAAGCCAAGGCTGCAGCTCCTGCAGCACGGAGATGCTCAGGGCTGTCTTGCCTGGCACTTGCAGCTGTCTCTCAGCCTTGTGCCCTGCGGCTGTGGGCTTTACCTGATGGGTTAACACACACACACACACAGGGTCTGCGCCAAGCAGCTGGCAGCACTCTGCCAAGGTAGGGAAAATACTGCACGTTGGAGGAACAGAGGCAAACAGAGGAGCCGAAGGAACGGCTTCCCCACACCCTGCCATCCCTCCTGCTTGGGGGAGGCCGGATGCAATTCCTGCTCTCACCACACAGATGGCGTTGAGCTGTGCTCAACACTATACGCTGCTCAGCACTATGCCAGGGTCTGCAGGGGGCTGGAAGAGCAGATCACAGAACCACAGAATCACAGGGGTTGGACGGGACCTCGAGAGATCATGAGGTCCAACCCCCCTGCCAAAGCAGCTCCCCAGCTCATAGTACATAGATAGGCATCCAGACTTGAATCTCTGCAGAGAAGGAGACTCCACACCCCCTGGGCAGCCTGTCCCAGGGCTCCCTCACCCTCACTGGGGAAAAGTTCTTCCCCATGTTGGTGTGGAACTCCCTGTGCTTCAGTTTACAGCCATTGCCCCTTGTCCTGTCCCCACAGACACTGAAAAGGGGCTGGCTGATTCCCCCTGCATCCCATGCCTAAGATATTTATAGACACTAATTAGGTCCCCCCTAAGTCTTCTTTTCTCCAGACTGAACAGTTCCAGCTCTCTGGGATACATATATATATATAAAAATGTATATGTATCATATACATATACATATATATATATATGATACATATACATATATATATGATACATATACATATACATACATATATATGATACATATACATATATATATGATACATATACATATACATACATATATATGATACATATACATATACATATATATATATGTATCCCAGAGTGCTGGAACTGTATACACACACATTTGAAAACATTCATGTTTTGACAGTGATCCACTATTGGTGACTTCAGTGATTTCTTCTGTTTCATGCTCAGCTCCATGGCTCTTAAGATCCACTTCACTGCTGTCACCCAGGATCATCCCCTGCTTCACATCTCTCCTTCACAGTCCCTAAGAAGAGGCCTATCATCTGTAGCCCTGTACCCTGCTTGAGATAAGTGCAGTGATGTAACTGGCCTTTGTGCTACTCAAACAATGCGCCTGCATTGATGCTCTCGTGCTTCCTCCAGGCAGCACGGTTGGATCACCAACACCCTGCCAAGTTAGGTTTCTTCTGCCAGCTCCCCCCACCCCCCTCCCCAGGTCTGTCCTGCTGTTTCCTTGAAACTTGTCCTGTACTTTACTTTGAATGCAGCAGGGAGTCAGAATTACGCCCACTGTTCCCTTCTATTCCTGGCCCTCCGCTTCCCTCACCTCCCAACCAAAATCTGTTCGCCTTCTGAAAATGGCTTATATTTTCTGACTGTGAGAAAGCAGCTCTCCCACGGGGGTTGCAGGGCTGTTGGCTGTCATGCTTCAGAGCTGAGCAGCCTGGGGGCAGAGGTCTGCCCCCTTTGCCCTCCCTGACCTCTGTCTCCAGCCCTGCTCTAGCGGCTGATCTGCCTTGTGGCAGCAGGTTTGGTGGCTCCTCTGATGGATGGCAGCTTGTTGCATTTCTTGCTTGCCTGATGCCAGCGTTGCTAAATTTACTGGAGTTGTCACTGGGAATTATTGGTGTGTCTGTATTTCTCTCCTGGAATGCCTGTGATTGCTGGGTGAGGCGGAACATGCTACTTGTCCCCTTTCCAAGCAACGTCTCTGTCGAATCAACAAGAACAGATTATTCATCTGCTGCAGGAGGCTAATTGCAAACAATCCTCAACCAAAATATTATCTCATTGCAGAGTAATGGACAGGCCTGTGTCTGCACCATATGGCACCTTAGTTCAAACAGGGCTGGGTCTGGCCACCTGAACACAGCCGTTGTGCAAGGACTCTTCCACTTGTTTAAGGGATGTCTGTCTGATGGGACATCTTCCTCAGCAGCAGAGCTGCTCTGAAACAGAAAGTCCCCCATCAGCATCCTTGAGTTGTCCAGTTTAGAATCCTTAGCCAAGGGTGGCACCTAGGAGTCAGGGCAAGGAGGAACATCATGGAGGCAAGGATGGAGACCCTTCAGTTAAGACGTGTTGTGTTAGGGGTTTGCTGGAGATGAAGTTTGCCTGTCTCATTCTCACAGTGTCCCCCAGCATTCATGGTTGAACGTCACCTCTGATGAGGCACTGTGACACTGACCCCTGATGAGCACTAAGCATAGTGTAAGCGTCCCTGCATGTCTTCACCTGGTCAAGAACTGGTCAGCACAGCCTTGAGGAGTCCTGGTTTTTATGGGGGATGGGAACAAAAGACATTGGGCTCTTCTTACTGCTGCTGCTGGGTCTCTAAATCGAGCAGCTGGCTCTGAGATAGACACATTTTCAATGAAAAGAACTGATTTCCATGGGACGCTCAGTCTTCCCACAGAGAAGCATTCTGTTTACCTCCAGCCTTCTGTCTCTTCCTGAAAACCACTTTCTTTAGGGAACTACGTGGGCACTTCATTTTTTCCTGGGGATGCACTATGCAAGAACAGGATTTTAGTCATCTCTTCTGCCTCTTAGCTGAACTATGAAAGGATGGGTGACCAAATAGCCACCTGATCAGGGGTGGCTTAACCACAAGTCTTCTAGGCTCTGTCCACTGCCAAGACCACTGCACATGGCAGTACATTTTTGCCAAAATTCTCACTTCCATTAGTTACTCTCACCATTTCCCACTTTACCTCTGAGAATCAGGTGCTCAAATGTTTACCTGCCTTTTGTCAACAGAAGCAAAGCCATTGCCTTGACAGCAATATTTGTAGAGTCCCCGTTAAGAGCTGGTTGAACAACAGTGCCAGCATTTTCTTTGGGTTATTTCTTAAAGCTGAAATGGTCTTTGTAAAGCCTCAATCATTTCAGCACACATCTTCCTGGAAAAAAAACCACCCCACTGTGGTCCAGAGCAGCAATAATGCAACAGTAATCCTATGGGTTGGTGATTAGCAATAGCTGGGCTGAGACAGGCAGCTCCAAAAGGCCAAATACTGGCATTTGAGGAGATCAAAGTAGTTTGGGAAAATAATTGCCAAAACAGATCAAGGACAAATCCACCAGATTTGAACTCACTGTTCAAGTATTACTCTACTCCCCTGCATATAAACCAAGTTTTAGGATGGAAAATAAGGTTTGAGAAAGTCCAGCTTGCCACAAATTCCCTCTAGTCAATGTCTGGGGTACATGTTTAACCTTAACCCTTCTTATCCTGGCAGCAATACATTGTTCCTCAAGTCTTCCAGCCAGTTTGATAACATCAGGGATGGAAGATTCTACTCTGGACTTTGGACTTCTATATGTCAGCTCAACGTCCCCCACACTATGCTTTCAGGAAAACAGACACAAGCCTTTTGTTTAATTGTTTAATTCTAATAAGACAGCAGTGCCTGGCATCTTTCTGTGAAACACCTGCTGGAGAAGAGCTCTGTGGAGAAGGACCTGGGGGTGCTGGTGGGTGACAGGGTGGCCATGAGCCAGCAGTGTGCCCTGGGGGCTGAGAGAGACAATGGGATCCTGGGGGGCATCAGGAGGAGTGTGGGCAGCAGGTCACAGGAGGGGATCCTCCCCCTCTGCTCTGCCCTGGGCAGGCCCCACCTGGAGTGTTGTGTCCAATTCTGGGCTCCCTGGGATCAAACAGCCAGGGATCTCCTGGAGAGAGTCCAGAGGAGGCTGAGGAGATGCTGAAGGGCCTGGAGCATCTCCCCTGTGAGGAAAGGCTGAGTGAGCTGGGGCTGTTCAGCCTGGAGAGAAGAAGACTCAGGGGGACCTAATTAGTGTTTATCAATATCTTAGGCATGGGATGCAGGGGGAATTGGCCAGCCCCTTCTCAGTGTCTGTGGGGACAGGACAAGGGGCAATGGCTGTAAACTGGAGCACAGGGAGTTCCACACCAACATGGGGAAGAACTTTTCCCCAGTGAGGGTGAGGGAGCCCTGGGACAGGCTGCCCAGGGGGTGTGGAGTCTCCTTCTCTGGAGATATTCAAGACCCGTCTGGACACCTATCTGAGTGATATGTCCTGGGGAGCTGCTTTGGCAGGGGGGTTGGACCCCATGATCTCTTGAGGTCCCTTCCAACCCCTACGATTCTATGATCCTATGATTCTAAATCATGTTTCTTCCATCTTGCTTTGGTGATGGCAGCAGGAAGAGGGAAAGAGTCCAGTTTTTTGTCTGGAATAGCCTTACCTTTGCTGTCTCTGGAAATCCCTTGGGGCTGTTCCACAATCAGAAGCAAATGTTTATCAATTGTGAGGAATAAATGCTGCCCAGGGGGTGACAGGACACCCTGATCTGCCTCACCATCACTGTGCCACACACAACACAGCACCACCTAAGGTACAAGAGCATCCCTGGAAATCTCTGCAGGCCCTGGAGGGTTTCAAGTTAAGACATGAGCTAGGAGAGTAATCTGAAATGAATAATTTATTTTGGTGAATTTTCCTTCCCTCTGTTTACAGATTGTCTAGGAGCAGATTGCAGCTTTCACACCTCAATTCATTATTGGAAACTATTTGCAGATAGTTCCTGGTCTGCAACTCATTTGCTAACTCTGTTGGGAGTGCTGCAGATCTGAAATCAGAGCTGGTTTGGTTGGTCCTGTGGTACTGCCATGCTCTCATTCCTCCATGAAGTATCTGTGACGTTTGGAAGGGGGCTGTAAGGGCAGATGCTTCTAGGCACGAATTAGATGTTCTCTTTCTGCCACTGCTCCCCAGTAGCCTTTCTGCATGATCCCACAGCTGCCCCTGCCAGGACATTTATCACAGAATCACAGAATTGTACAGGTTGGAAGGGACCTGGAGAGCTCATGGGGTCCAACCCCCCTGCCAAAGCAGCTCCCCAGCTCATATTACACAGATAGGCATCCAGACTTGAATCTCTCCAGAGAAGGAGACTCCACCACCTCCCTGGGCAGCCTGTCCCACTGCTCTGTCACCCTCACTGGGGAAAAGTTCTTCCCCATGTTGGTGTGCAACTCCCTGTGCTCCAGTTTACACCCATTGCCCCTTGTCCTGTCCCCACAGACACTGAGAAGGGGCTGGCCAATTCCCCCTGCATCCCCTGCTTAAGATAATTATAGACTTTAATTAGGTCCCCCCTAAGTCTTCTCAAGGCTGAAGAGTCCCAACTTACTCAGCCTTGCTTTCTGCAAGAGGTGCCTAAAAAAAAAATGGGTGGCCCTTTCTGCACAGCCCTGTGATGCTCTGCAGGCTTCTTGGTGCATCCTAATCTCAGCAGCAATAGCAGGACCAGGTGGGAACCTTTTACAGCGTGACGAGAGGGGATTGATGTGTCAGGCTGAACCTGGGGCTCAGATGATTTACAGGAACAACTCGTCCAAGCCGACCCTATTGCTCAGGCAAAAGAGGCCTGAAAGCTGAGAGAAATCATGAAGCAGAATCTATGAGGCTCATAATTCACCTCCCCAGGAGCGGTAGCATCCGTGGGGAATCGCTGGCTGTGCAGGAGGTGGATGCACTGACAGAGGGGAAGCTTTTCTCTGCCTTGCCCATCCAGGCTCTGGTGCTGTTTTCCATGGCAGCAGGAGCAAAACAGCCCTTAAGAACAACACAGCTATGCAGTGCCTGGTCCTAAACTAACGTGACACTGTCATGAGCCAAGAGAGTTGACAGAGATGGAGTGTTGTGCTTACCATAGCAGGGACAGATGTTTCAAGCCAGGCAAAGCTCACACCAGGGCCCAGGACTTGATCAGCATGTCTCTGGCATGACTGCAAAGGAGTCTTGAGTGGCCAGCTATGGTGTAGTCCTCTGGTTACTGGGCTCTCCCAGCAGCATGCTGTTTGCTCATACAGCCCCCTGAGGTATTCTGGTACCCAGGACACATTGCTCAGTGGGGTATCCTACTGCAGGAAAGAGATCAGAGCTGACATGTAACCTGGGACTGTTTATACATACCTATGCATTATGTATGTGTCTGGTGTGCAGGTAGGATGATCCAATGTTCAAGCCTTGAAACAGCTGCAATAGCTACACTGGGTGCCTGGATAAATCATGTCAGCACAGCTCATCTTCATGTTTGCAGACCAAGGAGCCTTGCTGATGGAGAACCTCCCTGTGCTGCCATGTCTGGCCAATCTGCAGGGTATATATTTCAGCTGCTGAAAATGCCCAGGAGGGACCCATGATCTATGTGCCCTTCAGAGAAGACAAGAGGTAGATGGTGTAATACATACACTATGTCAATAGTCCTGGTGCTGCTGGATCTGAGGAGCCCTTTCAGATTTGTATTCAAGAGTCTGAACCTGCCAATGCCTGTCCTCAGAGCAGGTGAAAACTACTACAAGGCAAGGTCTTCTTGGATTTCCAGAAGGATGTCCAAGGATCCTGATGGATTCTTATCTAGTGGAGGAGTTAATATTCCCTGACCTGCTCATTTCCCATTATATACCACATGCTCATGTCTGCTCCTGTCTTCTGCAAGCTCAGGCAGTCCCAGAACTTGGCCTAGGCACAAATGAAGTGGTCTTTTAGAGCCCTTTTTTCTCCCTCTTTGTTATTCCAAAAGATGTTTTCAGATGCTCCCACAGGAGAGCTGCAGCCACAGGATAGTGGGGAGGAAAAGTAAAAAGCTTTTACCAGCTCAGCACAAGGGTAAAAGCTGCACTTTATTTAACATTGGGATACAGGAATCAACTCTTATTAGGTCCTATTCCAAAAAAAAAAGAGGTTGGTCTGAGCATGGCAAAGGGCAATGTGGCCTGTTTCTCCACATCCACCTCTTTTCCACCTTCTCCTAAGGAAAAGGAGGGGATTCAGCTTTTTCAAAGGGCAGATAACAGCAGGACAAGGGGGATGGATTAAAGCTAAAGGAAGGAAGGGTTAGATTAGATATTAGGGGGAAGTTTTTTACAGAGAGAGTGGTGAGGGGCTGGAACAGGCTGCCCAGAGAGGGGGTGGGTGCCCCATCCCTGGGGGTGTCCAAGGCCAGGTTGGATGGGGCCCTGGGCAACCTTGTGTAGCTCCAGGCCTGGAGGTTGGTGTCCCTGCCTGTGGCAGGGGGGTTGGAGCTCTATGATCCTTGGGGTCCCTTCCAACCCAGCCCATCCTATGATTCTATGATTCTAAGCACCCTCAGACCCAGGAATGTGCCCAAACAGCTGATAAGCCACTTGGCTCACAGATGAGGGTTAAAGAGAGCAAGTGAACAGTTGACACTTTGCTAACAAGACTCACAATCTGAAGGAAGAGAATTGATCTAAGTGTGATTAAGCATTAGGTAAAGATGAACATGTAATTATCCAGTCAAAGCAGGGTGTCTCTTGATCTCAGTGGATGTTGGCTCCTTTCCAGGTTGCAAACGAGCTGCACAGAATTATTCAGGCTGTTACTGCAATCCAGCTCAGATCCCCCTTTGGGACACTCCTTCTCCTTCACCCAGTCCTTGCCAGACAATGCTGAGACAAGTTGGGAAGTGGAAAGTGCCAACATCCAACGTACAGGCACAGAGGCACAGCCAGCCTCCTGTACCTTGGAATAGGAGCTTGGGAAGCATCCTGGCACCAGGACACCTGCTGTCCCATGGGGCACCACTTTTCACCCCAAGGTCACAGCCCCCATGTTACTTCATGGTGTATAATGAGCTGTTGGGTCTTGAACCAGCCCACAGTGGTGCAGGAATGTCCAGGAAAAGCCAGCCCCATTTCCACAGATGTGCTCTCTCCATTCCAAGACTGACCTTTCAGCAGTGTTAGCCCAACAGCCACACACAGCTGGTTCAGCCTTCCTGGAGGAACCTCTAGTTTCTGGCCTTGTGACCTAACTTCAGTTAACTTCTTCAGTGCTTGTGTTCACCTTCCAGCCCTCTCCCAGACAATTCCAGCTCCAGGGTCTTTTTATCTGCAGCAATTCTGGTGCTCTGCACGTAGGTGACCTCTCTCTCTCTCCTGATGCACCACTTGGGATGGCAAAGTCAGAGGGCACTATTGAAACAGGAGTGCTTGAAGGTGTGTTTAAAAGGGAGCAGCAGCATATTCCTAACCTGTGGTTCCCAGACTGTCACTGCAGAAAGAGCAGGGCACAATCAGATCATCCTTCCTCCCCAGATGCCCACAAATCAACAGCAAGATGTGCTGCCAGCAGAATGCATGGGAACACTCCTTGTGTCTTCCCAGACCTCACTGCTCCTTTATCCCTGACACCTCCAGACATCCCTTCTGTTCTTTCAGACCTGGCACAGACTGGCCCAAGCACCCAAAGGACACAGCCTGTTGAAAGCTACAGTCCCACCAGAGCATCCCACCAGCCTTTGACCTTATGGGCACAGTGGTCCTCTGGCAGCCTGTTGGTTCAGTGTTGTCTTGGGTGGTGCATGTGGAACTGATGGAGAAGAGAGGGGCTGTATGGTGCCAAGCTGTAGTACGTGCAGGGTAGGCAGGTGTGCAGGACCTCACCCAGAGCAAGTAGAGGGAACAAGGCAAGCCAGGCAAAAGGAGTAGAGAAGGCAAGTGTATGCCTGAGCTGTGATGCAGTTGGAGGCTGGAGGTGTGGGAAGAAGAAGAGCCTGGGAAGCATCCCTGCACACTGGCACTGTGGAGGAGCAGAAAGACAGTGCTTGGAGGGGCAGGGACCTCCTGCCCTCCCCAGCTGCCATTTCCCCATCTCCAGTGGAATGGAGGAGAGGGTGTCAAGGCATTAGGCTATACTTTTACATTTGGATTATTTTTAGGTGGGATTTCAACAGTAGACAGCTGTAAGTGGAAACCACAGAATCCTAGAGTCATAGAATATACTGGGTTGGAAGGGACCCGTAAGAATCATTAGGTCCAACTCCTGGCTCCACACAGGACCAGTCAAGTCAGAGCATGTCTCTAGCAGGAGAAGGAGGAAATCCAGTGGTTGGTGGCTGAGGAGTCTCAGGCAGGGGAAGGCACGCTCCCTGAGCAGGGGGAAAATGCTTACAAGGTTTGTAAGGCCAGGTAACCAGGTGATGCATAGTTGGACAGGCTCCTTTGCACCCCTCTTTGTGGTCTAGGATCACAGAGCTTAGCTGTGAGAAGACAGTACACCACAGCCCCCATAACCCCCCCTTTATGCTCCTTTCCCAGGCTTGCTCCTGGTGCCATACCACCCTGCCTCTGAGCCAGGCTCTGGAGGTGGCTGCCCCCAGACTCCCTGCACACCTAGTTCCAGTACCAGCGCCTGTGTGTGGGCGTTCCCCAAAGCACATCCTGCTCCCAGCTGTTTCCCAGCAAGTCCCCAAAATGCAGGCTTCCAAAGATGGGTGCTGTTTCATAAGAATGGGGCTGTATTTGTGTCGTGGTTTAGCCCCAGGCAATTTCCCAGGGCGATTTCCCATTGGGAGGTTCTGCCCCATACCAAGGAAAGTTGGATTTGTCTTTATTCTGATGGTAGCTCTGAAGGTCCTGAAAGGTTTGTAGGTGAGGTAGGTCCTGCTCTGACCTCCAGCTTGTGGCCCTGCCAGCTGCAGGCCTCCTGCTCTGATCCTGGAAGCTCTGCAGCTCAGCTCTGCAGCTCAGCTCTGCTCCACCATGCTGCTTCTACTGATGCACCCATCTATCCCTTTCCCCCACTCTGCTCTTGCACTTTGGTTGTGTATAACCTATCAGATGTCACCAGAAGGTATCTAGAAGACATCTGGGAGCCATACCTCCTCTTTGGATAGCTGAGGCTGTTTGCATAAATGAAAGCCCATGCTTGGTAAACTACCTCCACCTAGGTCAAGCACCCAGCAAAGCCTGCCTTTGGTTGCAGTCCCTTTTTACACAGGTGGTCGTGGTGTCAGCACGAAGCACCCCACAGGTCTTGGGGTGAGATTAGATGGGTTATACAGAAGGAGTTTCCTGGCTGGGGCTGGAACAATGCCTACACTGAGATATACAAACCGGGTAGGCTACCCAGAGATGTGGTTCTGACACAGACCCTGTGTCTGAGCTGCTCTAGAGGTGGTCAGTATGAGGGTGACAAGCTGCAAGAATACTCAACAGCATACATACACCTGTGTGTAAATGCCTACATAGATATATACACGTATCTGGTAGCAGTCTGGAACCTCTGGCTAGCAGGGACAGAGCCGTCGTGTCGTTGTGTTCAAGATGCTTGGCTTTCTCTGGCACCTTCCTTCCCCCACTCTTGGTTCACTTAATAAAAATCCAGCTCTCTGCTTCCCAGGCCAGCTGCAGATGGGAGCTGCCCATGCAGTGAGCACCAGCCCCGTTCCAGGACAGGGACAGGGATGGACAGCAGCCTACAGGCGGGCTGAGGAGGATGGGAAAAGCCAGCTTCACCCTGCCTCAGCCACCACCTCCTGCTTTGTGGGTAAACTGAGGTAAGCTGTTGTCCTTCCTGTCCTGGGGAGAGTGATCCCGAGAAGGCAGTGGTGGGATGCGGTCAGAGGGGAGGAAGGGCTCTGTTTGGGCATCGGACCCTGCCCAAGGGTCTGTCTGCGCCAGGCTTCCTCCGGGAACGCACCAGCGGGAGGAAAACCTGGCGATGGGCAGAGCCTTCGGGTGCCTCCCGGCGATCAGCCCGGCTCCAGGGCACCGTAGCAGCGGCAAAGCCACCCGCCGAGGCACCCGGCTGCCTCCCGGAGGTGCTGCCAACCCCCGGCTGCCCCCG
>VZTU01016477.1:589-13347 GCA_013400835.1 Zapornia atra
AAAAAACAGATTTCTCCACCCAACAAGATGTATGGAAAGACATCTGTCACAAACATGCTGCCTATTTAGAAATCCTGGTACCTATTTCTTATTTAGTATTCCTCCCTGCTTCATCCAAAACTCTCATAATGGCCCAATCCTGCTCCTATTTATATGGTACTATAAATAGGAACACAGTTCAGAGGCACAAAACCAGATGCATTTCAACGTATTCAGAGCAAGAAGTTTGGAAAGCACTGCAATACTGGTAATAGGCAATAGGTTATCAGCATTTCCAAAAACTTTTATTGTTACAAGTGTTATCATGGTTATCAAGAAAGAGTAGGATAATATTCTGGCTTCAGTAGAATAAAACTAGACCATTAAATGTTTTGACACTGCTTAATATACAAAAGAACAGGATATCTGATATAATATACAGGCCTTTCCCACCTTTATGCTTTTTAAAAATGAAGTTCAAAGTGACATCAAGTCTCTGTCTCTATTTCCTTAATCAGGAGAAGAATTTAAATGGATTTTCTTACAAGCAGTTTGTAACTAGCAGATTAGAAAAAACACAGACATCGTGGACTAGAATTAAATCTCAAACTATCTGATAAACCATTCACATATATAGTCTTTCAGATATCTTTTTCAAATAGATTGATAGAGCAATACATCATCATTGGTTAAATCTCCACCGCATTTATTAAAAGCTAACAGTTCACTATTACAATGTTAATTTGTAATAGCAGGACTTCTCTCAATTTACACAGACACATCAAGCATCTCTGATGTATACCTACATAGCACATCTTGCAGAAAGGTTGCAACACTGATCAAGGTAACTAATTTGTGATGAAACAATTAGGACATGTCACATTTGATGTCATACAACAGACATGCTTTTGCTCAAAATGGCCAAATCCAAACCCATAACTACAACTAACCAACTTAGACCTCGAGAGTTGCTTTAAAAGAAAACTCTGTTTTTCAACATACATAAACATGACAAGGTCTTTAAACTGATATTCAGTTCAGAATACACAGTTTCTTTATTAATTGAGACTCTCCAGGCAACAGTGGTACAAGATAAAATAAAACGAATGGCATAGAATCCACTGTTGCCTGAAGCACCTCAATTAACTTTCCACAAAATTTCCAACTACACACTTAAACAGAGCATTTTATGATTTTCATGACAATGTTCCACATTTCTGATGTGGATAAATTAGTTTAAAGACAACATATTTTTAACAAGATTAGAGGTGATTATATCCTAGCTACTCAGAAAATGAATTGTTCCTATACTCCCTAGCATTTGCCAGTTTCATCTGTGACTCATTTGTGATGGCAGCTCCCTTTTTGCTTCTCTTTCTCTGTGTATATTCCCACCAGCTAACAGATATCATATTTAATTGTTTAACAGATGTTGAACAGTTAAAGTACGTTAACTTCAACATTCTCCACTACAAACTGGGAGCCAACTCATTTCCTTTTCAAGTCTCACTTCAAGTTCATGTCCAGCACAGAGGTACTTGGCTCAGGCCCTCACGTCACCACTGACTTAGACAACCTGAGTTTCCCTCATTCTCTTCCATGGAAGTAAGCCTAGGTGCAACCTGTAAGGAACTGATCAGAAAACCGGTCTAAACTTAAAGGAAGGAAAAAGGCAGGAAAAAGAAGTGCATCAAGGTCCATTTCAGTGTGGATCAGCTCCTCAATCCAGTTTACAAATGCTGGGCTAGACTAACGGAAGAAGGTACACAAGGTTAAGAGGAAATGAGCAGCAGTAAAACTCCGTATTTTGGGCAGCTGGAATAGTTTATGCCAGTTTAAAGCACTTCTAGAAATACAGTCTTTGTTTCACTTGATGATATCCTCTACCACCTCTTCCTATTTGTGCTACTGAACTCACACAATCCCTTTGTTTACCGCCAGAAATACTCGTATTTTCAAACCATGTAAGCCTTTATTTTACTGATCTTCACCTTCTCATGGTATTTTTCCCCCTTTCAGAAAAAAATACATTTAATATGTCTCCAAAGCATTTTCTTTTATCTACCTCTTTTAAGATTTCTAGATTGCCCTCCAATATGCAAAACTATGTACAAACACATAAAGAAACTTAGTTCAGGCACAGCTGTGCCTCCATTGTTTCTAATTAATATACATATATGTGTATCTCCTATAAAAAATGTGGCTTTCGTACCTGTGTTTTCAGCAGGTCTTAAATTGGCTAGAGCAACAATCTGATGCCCAGCAGCAACACACTGCATCATATTATAACAGCTGTCCTTCCCACCACTGTAAGAAAGAGAAAATAGTGGCAATTAGAAGTACTGATAAAAGTTTTTTCCCTTAGGACTTCTGCCTAACTACTTAAAAATTAATATCATCAGAGCTAGTTATAAAGTTCTGAAATTAAAAAAAGGTTGCAAAATATTAGCATAGGAAAAGGATTATTTCATCATACTTTTACTATATATGTATTGTGTGTAATACAGTATCCATAAAGCACACATCCAGTTCTGTATCTTATTACTAATCTGAGAGGTTCCATCAAGAAAAGCCACTTAGACTGGAATCCCTCCAGAAAGACTGTCTTCTACCGCAAAGACAAATGACTCTGCACTTATTACTAGATAACTTGGATTAAAAACACAGTATCTGCTCCAGACAGTTGCCAGCATTAGCAATCTTTTTAAATGAAGACTGTCATGTTAGGAATAACATTTATCCTTCATGGCACACTTTGCCTGAAGTTTCAACATTTTTACTTCCCATTCTCAAAAGCTGTAATTATTACAGGCAGGAGGTTCAGTTCACACTGCAATAAACATACAAATATTGCAAATAAAAATAATTATTGCTGATTAAAAAAAACTCAAACAAACCAACAACACAAAAAAACCCAAACAGAACAATTATTTTCTGAGGCCAAAAAAGATACTCTAATTTGAGGAAGACAATTAATTTTGACATTCATTCAAGATCTACTGGAACTTTTCCCCCCATCAATGAGAAAAGAATCCTCCTCTCCTGACTTAGCCGAAATATTGTATGTTTCATGGATTGTAATCACTATCAAAAGAAACACTACAGTCTAACAATGAAGCTAAGAGTGCTCTAGAATGCACACTGCTTACAAAATCCATGTTCAGACTCGCAGCCTTCAAATGACAACTTCAGGTGGAGGTTCTGTGCAGATTCTTTAAATGCCAAGGCACGAAACCCAGTCTGGGGAAGGAACTGGCACAGAGATCTAGACAGGCTCTGTAAAACTGCATCTTGCTTTACAGTCACTGAAACACGGACAGGCGAACAGATAGTACAAGCAGTCCTTGCTACAACAGACAGGCAGTTTCCTTGTGACCAGCCAATTACTAATAAACTTCAGCATTTCCAACAAAAGTTCTCATTTTTATCTAGTAACAGAACTGTAACTGTACAGCTATTCCCCCTCAATTACTGCTTTTATCCATGTTCAAGTTCTGTATGCTGACCTTAATTTGACATATAGCTCAAACTTAAAGTAGAATAGCAAAAATAAAATGGCATTCTTTTGTACTGAACAGATTTTTGTAAAGCAATTGCTTGTGTTTCAGAGCTATAGAACTAAATATCAACATAATAGATCCCCAATTTGAAAATCCATCTCTACCTGACATTATTCTCATGCCTGCCTACATCTTTCTTCTAACGTATCTGTGGACCAAAAAAACCCCTTTAAAAATCACTTATTCATTAATTCTGGATACTGTGCTTGATAGCTTGAAAATGTAGTTAGTATTCACTTCATAATGTGAAATTCCAGGCCTACCAGAATCATAATGAGACAAAGGTTCTTTTCTTTTTGAATGACTTGATTCTAAAAAAAAAAAAAAGCCTCCTACTAGTTCTGATTTCAACTCAAAACACAAGTTCACAAAAATAAGTGCAGTAGATAATTGCCTATGGTGTTTACAGCATTTCAGGGTTTTTTTTAATAAAAATTTAAAAGGACAATAGAATAAATCCATTAGTCTTTTCATTTATAAAAAAAATGATGTCAAGATGAGGCTACATTCAGATATCCCACATCTGACCACCAATTACTTGATTGAAATTTGTCAAGTGCTCGCTGGATTGCAAGCTACTGCATATTATTTGTTTGCTGCATTACTGTTACCATGGCCCTAAATACTAACTACCAAACAAAACAGTGCCTGCCTACAAGGCCTTCTAATCTAGCCGTAAAACACATAATGGTTAAGACCAATGATGCCAGACAGCCCATGCTGTGGGACAAAGGTGGACCCAGCACAGTCCCAGCCTGGTTGTTGTCTAATAGATTGTAACAAAAAAACCCAACAACCACACAAACACAAAAAAACCCAAACAAAAACTTTAAGAAGACAAATGTAAGCAGGTGCTGAGATAGCCTGGAGACTCCTCTCAAATCACAGAAAAAAAAAAAAATCAGAAGGCTTTTTTTTGTAGAAAACTGCATGAAGTCAGACCACGGTCAGCGTTAGCTTTGACAGTGTCGCAGGTATGTTAACAGGTAAGCTTATAATCAAACTACCAGAAGAAAAAAAATATGGTAACCATAAAGATACAGATCCATAAAAGACTTCTGAGCAAAATTCCTTTCTATTGACAAGTGTAACCACTTACAGCAAGAAAAGTCTAGAAGAATTAGAGTTGACAAACCTCGGATTTCAGGTAGAAGACTAGCTTTAAAATGTCTATGCTTTAGCACAAAACACAATACAGGATTTACCTCATAAATACCACCTTAAAGCACGACTATCAACTTTAAGTGTGGCCAACACTTTAGAGGAAAAAGAAACAGGTTAAAATAGTTTTATATATAATGTTGACCTTTACAAAAGTAAGAAGCACTTTTCAAATACTTTTCTCCCCTCTGATCTTTGAGGCTAGCTCTGTTACAAAGATTTCAAACACTTTGATGTCTCTTTAAAACTCTTAAAACTATTACTGAAACTAAATCCATCCTTGTAAAATTGCCCATTAAAAGAGCAATTGTGTTAGAAACCTGGTTTTAGGATTTTATTTCATCCTGCCTTTTAACACATTCCTCTGCTCAGAAAGTATCAAAATAAATAAATAAACCTGGAAGAAAAAAATCTTATTTGTAAAACAAGAAGAAGCACTAAAGCTGATTTTCCTACTCTGTATTTAAGCAAATCTCGAAGAATGCACATAATATTTGCTGCACTTTTTCCTCTTTGGATAATGTTTGGAATGATTTGCACCTGTGGTCAAACCTGAGTTTCAACAAGGTTTGATATTAGACAATGTCTGACAGAATTTAATACATTAAATGTTAAGACATCAGTAAACAGCTACTGCACCTCAAGACAAAACTACATTGCTCACATCCCCACAATCCTTTTCTAATTACAGGTTTCCCAGTTTGGTTTTATTTTTTTTAATTAACTATTTTTCTCAATAAAAGAACACACCTGTTCCAGTCAGATAATGTTCATCTCTTAAAAAAAAAAAAATACCCTAACCATTTACAGTACAAGAACTGCAGAAAGTGACAAAAAGCAGCAGGAGCGTGGGGAACACAAATGCAGCAGTCCCTGACAGACAGAGCTGTGTCCAAATTGCAAGTATTTAAATAAGTAAGATTCATCGCTTTTTAAATGAGCGAAATGAAATGTAACACTAGGGAAATCTATCGTAAAGAGTTCAGAAAAGTTATCCTAAGAGAGCTTAAAACATTTGGAAAGGAAAAGCACCTGGAATTTCAACTGCAGATGAACATAACTCCCTCTAACCGTAAGAAACACGGCAGTGGTTCTGCACCCTCAAGGGTGTAGCTTGTCCCCGAGGTTGTGTCCCCCCCGCGCCCCCAACACGCCGGCAACGGCGATTTAGGGCCCTCTAGCCCCGCAGCCTGCACGGTCCCGCAGCCCGCACGGCCTTGGTCTCTGCGCACTGGAGAAGGGCTAACTCGAGAGACCGGGATAACAGGGAGCAAGCGACCGGGAAAAAGAATGTCGGGTGCCGTTTCCTGTGGTTGTGTTTTAGGGGGCTTGCGTTGTTCTTTAACGGACACTAGTTCTTGCGCATCCTGGGAATAAGGGAAAAGCCGAAGGTAAATTCTTAGAGCTTTACTCTGCCTGCAGGCAGGGACTGCTTCACCCCAGCACTCGAACGCAGCCAGACCGCGGGCGGCAGCCGGGAAGGTAACCCCGCGCTCTGCGCAAGACACCTCCACAACTCCGTCGCTCCGCGCCAGATGGGCGGGGGGCAGGAAACGCATAGGCGGGAGAGCCAGGGCGGGAGGGCTTACCCAGGCCGCGCTGGGTGGAGCGCGACCCCCGAGCTGCTGCCGGGCGGGCTCGGCCTCTCCCCGCGCCCTCCCTCCGGCACAACCCTCCACCTGCAAGACGCCGCTCGCTCGCCCACACGGGCGCTCCCTCAGCCCGTTACCTGATTAAAGCCACTACTCTCATGTTGCTCACGGGCCCGGGGGTGCGTAACACTATCAGGGAGGTGCGTGACAGCTGCGAAGCGCAGCGGGGAAGCGGCCCGGTCGTCCCGGCCACCGTGAGCCACGCACGCCGCCGTCTCCTCCGTTGCTACCGCTTTGCCGCCTCCATTCAGCGGACCCTCCTTCCCGGGCAGGCCGGGAGACTGCCTGAGCAACGGGCTGGCAGGGCAGGCGGGCGCCTCTCCGGCCCCGGGAGAGGCACGCTGCCCCTGCTGCGGCCCTGCGAGTCAGCGGAACGGCAGCAGCCGGCTGCAGCCCAAACGAGGGCAGGGTGGAAGGCGCAGTCGTGGAGGCAGTGCGTGGGACGCCTATGGAGGGCAGGGCGGCCGCGCTGGTAGGCCCAGGCGGGCCGCCCGCCTGCCGCCGGGGCTGCTATATGAGGCAAGCGCACCCGCGAGATCGTCCCAGCGTTCCTGCCACCTCTTCCTGCCAGCCTTTTCTCTCCTGCGAGCAGCAACGGACCTGTTCTAAGCGACTTTGTGTAGGGAATGAGAGCGACCAAATGAGGTCCGTCCCCTTCCCCTGAGGGAGCTGCCGGGGGACTGCGGGCTGTAGTAGCCCGGCTTCACTGCGGCCCTCTTGAGCGGAGGAAATGCTAAAGGGCTTCAAAAGCCGCAGACCCGTTATAATTGTGTCTGCGGTAGCCGGAGCCCGGAGTGAGCGCTTCTAGCTGCTCTGAGCGGCCGCTTAGCGAAGCGGTGTGTCTCACCGGCCGGTGGGGGGACAGCGGCTCTCCCTCAGCCCCTTCTTTCGCCCTTCCTGGGGGGGCTGACGAAGTGGGCCCGTTCCGAATCGTCGCGGTGCCTCCAGCAGCCCGTGTGGAGGGGCTGGAGTGGAACGGAAGCAGGTAGGAAGAGGAGAGCAGTCTCCCGGCTCCCTTGCCGAAGGCCTCAGCACTCGCCTAGGAGCACAGAATGTCCAGCTGCACCCTCGGGCTCAGCTGCTTCTGCAGACAAAAATATCTAATTTTGTCGTGTGATCTCCAGTGTGGGACAGTTTTCTGAGTAATGCTGCGGTTGATGCATATGGCACACACCACTCTGGGTTTGCAGGCTCAATCAATGAAAAGCTTACCTGGGTGCTCCAGTCTCTGAACCCGGAGGCAATCTTCTTCTAAGCCATAGGACAAACCTATGGGTTAGTTCTGCCAGTGAGACCACATTGCTCAGCAAGAGTCTTAAACCACCAGATAAAGCTGCTACTGGGGGTATCATGGCAGTGTTTTGAGCAGTGGTCTGAGGGCCCACCGCTCTCCAGACTTTGAAAGGGTCTGTGAGCCCAAAATGGGGACAGGGAGCCTCTGGTGTGCTGTTGGTTGCTCACTCTTGCTGGAGCCTGGTGTGTAAGGTCAGTTGGACAAGTGCCATGTCTCAGGGTGAGCCTGTCTTCATCTGCAGTGGCACCGCTGTTGTCTGTGATCCAACCTGTGAATTGGCAGTCACCAGGAATGCTGATTCTTGGCTCCTATTGAATTGAGTGGCAGCAACCGATTCAGTTAACGCAAAAAGCTTTGTTCCTCAGGGATGAAGCGTATGCTTTATGCATTGTAAGTGCTAATTTAGAAGTCCCTTGTAACATATTATATAATGCTATATAACAATCTGTACCAATCAAAACTCTGAAAATCAAGTTCCTTGCACAGAACTGTCTGTGAAGTTTCCAGGAAGGGAAAAAATGGAAGAAAATTGAAGACGAAAATATTTCAAGGAAAAACATTTTTTTAATAGCAAGAAATACACCAAAACACATAGACAAATACATAAGTTTTTGTTGTTTGTTTTTTTTTTACGGCTCATGAAACAGTTAGAAGGCGCTTTTTTTTTAATGCAATGTGACACTGCACATGATTTGTACAGGAAGTCACTGGAACTTGCAAAATAGGAGTGGATAATTATGGGCAGATATGAAGGTGATGATATGCCTTCCTAACTTTTGAAAAGTTAAGAAGTGACAATCAGCATTAAGCTTACTTGATAGGTAGTTATGAAGAGGTAATAATCACAATATAGATTTTTCTGCATAGGATTAATTATAAAAAATATGTTTTAAAAAATAATCCTCAGTTCATGCTTAGGCCAGCACAGGGCACCCATTACGAGACACAATATTTGACTTATACTGGAATTATTTACAGGACAGTTAGGTTTCCTTTTAGTTAAGTGATGATGGCTTAATACACCCTTACAAAGCTTTTTCTGCTCGTTGGAACATCGTAGATGATCTGAAAGAGGGTTACTTGGATGTGAAATTCTGCTGAAATGGCAGGGACTTTAGTAGGGGATTGGGGCTTCTTTTTTTTGGTTCAGAACCACGATAGAAACCGGTTCTGAATCAAAACTGTAAATCCAGTGTACTCAGAGATTTAAGCAGAGGTTACTAAATTGAATGAAGCATTACTGTGTAATACAAGAACTGCTAGAAAATAACCACAACTCTGAGGAACTATAAAAACACCTGAAACAAAGGTATTTGATTTATTGGGGGAAAAATCATACATCACCTCTATCTGGGTTTGAAAGAAATATTTTTTATTATCACAAAAATAGTTCAGCTAGTAGTTGTGAACACTGAAAAGATAATTTCCAATAATTAGCAATGATACATGGAAAGTCTAAAACCATGTAAATGTTACTCTGCTGCCTTGGCAAATGGAGAGGCCATAGAATCAGCTCTAATCACACAGCTTTGTAACAAATATTCAAAAACTTGTAAAGCTTTTTTCTAAGTAACATTGTTAGAAGATCTGGAAAAGAGAATAACTCTGAAGCCCCCTATTTTCTCAAGAGGTCTGTTATTATTAAACTATTCTGATACAATGTTCCTGCTTTTTCAGCAGATGGTTCTATTGCTTTCAGTTTTACAGCTTTCAAAAAAAACCCCCGAATTTCCACTTACAAGTCAGGCTTGTTTGAAGTAGAAGTTACATATGACACTGCAGGACCAAAGTCTGCTTCATTTGCTAGTGAGACCAGAGTTTTTGATTCCATTTGATGAAGACATCAGTAGTTATTTGCACAAATAAAAATGTGGGATTTGGCTCCCAGAATTTGTGAAATATGTCAAAACTGAATTAGTAAAGTGGGGCTTTAAAACAAATCTGTATTTTACCCAAAAAAGATGCTGTTTTCAGATTATTTCGAATATATTCAGTGAGAAAATCTGTTCACCCTTACTCACCTGATGAAATACCTATGGTATAGTGTCACTGCTCTTAAAAAACTCTGCCATAATACAGTGGACAAAAGGCAGTGCATCATCTCTCAAGTTGATTGCCCCAAGACATTCTGCTATATTGCTGCAGCAGCTGAAACAATAAAATTCACCAAAGCTGCCTTTCTTCTCAGGGAAGTACTGGCTAGTTTGTACAGAAAGCCAACAATGGCTCAGTGCTTCTTTCTCATCCTTTTTCTGCCTAGAAAGTTGAAAATAATTATAATGAATTAATATAACTGGAGGAACCTGTCAGAGGATTAAAAAATGCTATGCAGTATCCCTAACGATCTGGAATAGTTAATTAAGTTCTCTTATAAATGAGTTCCAAAAATAACTTACTTTCAGTAAGTTATTCTGAGAAACAGTCACTTTAGCATACCTGAGCTACGGTGCCTATTAGAAAAGGGCCAATTACCCAGTGATTGGCAGTTAAAGGTGAACTGCTGCAGTTCTTAATTAAAAGATTTCCTATTATAATCACCAGTAAGTAACAGAATACTGCATATATAAAGCAGACGTAATGTTAGAGGAGTATTTCCATTTTGAAACAAAGATTTTGAAAATCGCTTCTACGTTTGTTTACCGTCCAAACTGGGAATGTGCGGCTTTCACTGATGTAGGTGGCAATGTGCCACTATTGCCCCTCATTAGGATGTCCTGGTCCGACTCTCATGCAGTCAAAGGTGTTTGCCTCATCTAACAGGTGGTAGAATTTTCGCTGTTGTTAATTCCCAAAGTTCTTTATGCAATACAGAAGAATTATTTGAGATTTCACAGGAAGATGATTCTGTCTTTTTAACTAACAAACTGGCTGCACGGTTCCTTACTGACAACTTGCCCAAATTTTCATTTATGTCACATTAAACAGGGTATTATCAACTCTTCTATGAGATACACTAGAATTAAATTTTGAGAAAAAAAACCTTCTGTTTTGGAAGCATGAGATGTATCAAAGTGTCACTAAGATCTGAATGAAAGGTATTTCTCGGGAGGCGTATCTCCCCATCCAGGTGTAGAAGGACTTAAGGTCATTCTGTCTACATTTCAAGCTCACCATGTACAAAGAACGTTGTTCTTGAGTGCTCCAGAACCATGCTAGTAGTGCATTATGGCCAGTACAGCCTCCTAAGGTTAGGTTGAACACCTTGTTACTCCTTTCACCTTTTTTAAGACAGAAAAAGCCACACAGTATCTTCAGATCAATCTCCAGCTGTTCACACAGGTATGTCCCCAGTGACAGGTGCTGCATGGGAAGGATGACTTACTGGGCCTATGGGCTCTGAAGTGCTCCATATAATAAAAATATATATACAGCTATTCCTGTAGTTCCTAGTATCTGATAAGATGAGGCTTGTCATTTTCACAGGTCATTCAGCTCTTTACTTTGTCCTCTATATAGTATTCAAATAGACTCCTAACCTGTATCTATCAACCACTGCAAAAGAAACAGAATTTAGCCTAAGATAGCATTATAGGTGTTACAGACTAATATGTAATGGTCTTTATATGATGACAGTTTTTCTGAGCTTTTGATTAACTTATTTTTCAACCAATCTTCATCAAGTCAATAACCTTATAAGGCCACGCCTCCATCAAAATGACTGGTCCATTTCCATTTCCAGCAGGCACTAGCACAAGCTAAAATTAATATTCACTAGCAACTAAGCTATTTTTTTCACTTGACTAGATCTTTTTTCAGTATTTGAAATTTTTACTTTATTAGTAAAATCACTAACATTAATTACCACCAAAACTGTCAAGTGTGACTGGCAAAATCATTCATTTACTTTTTTTTTTCTTCAACTTAATCCACGGAATTTTAAGGTATTTTTCTCCGTGTAAACTCCTTCAGTATTTTCAAGGGGAAAAAAATGTCTGAGCACCTCCAGCTCTCCTGTAGTACCAAAGGAGTTTCTATTTTACTTACATCTATTTTGATTGAAATGGAAAAGTTAAGGGTGGACATTATATTTACAGATTAAAGAATTTTTATGTCCTTCTGTCCTTTTCTTACTTAAAAAGAAAAAAAAGTTTCTTAAACATTTCAGGTTTAAAATTTACATAAGTTTTAAATAAAAAAAAGAAGCCAAAGCTATTCTAATATTACACTGTAGATCAGAGATGAATTCATTGTAAAGAAGTACATGTACAGGGTTCAAAACCAAGTCCCTGCTACCTACCAGGACACGTTTCCTGTGAAGCTATATTAACTGACGATAAAGACACTGAAGATGGAAATCTTGGGAGCATTTCTGTGTGTTAAAGACTGTGATCTCCTTTTAGCCATTTTGGAGGAGAAGAAAAAGATCTTTTAGACTCAATAATCCTTATAGTCTGTTCATCATCCAGCAGCTTTGAATCTAAAGCTATGGGCTTTAATTTATCGGGAGTTAGCCGTCTATTTGATGGCCGCAAAACACCCAGGGAAAATGTGGTCATGGATAATAAACCATGAGAACAGAGAGAAATTAGCTATCTAGTTAATGAGGTTAAGCTACAGTATCTTCTCCATCATCATGAGCTAAACCACTGGGATCCTGTAGGCAGAAGCGCCTGGGATACTTTTACAGAGGTACAGAAATTTGGAGCAATGGCTTTGAAAGATAAGAGTCAGGAACTCAAACTGGTACAATGAAGATCTGAAAATGAACTATAGTATCTTGTTACAGTTGTATATAATTTGGGATCATTACTCACGACATGGTTTTGCGGTTTGACACTGAGTAGGTTAAAGTTGCTGAAATTTCAGGGAAATAAGCAGACTCTTTTATGGCCTATTTGTTTCACTGCAGAAATCTTCCTGTACCAGAAAATATAACATAACTTTAAGTAATAAAAATTACTGTTTTATCTCTTTTCCACTGTTCCTATTTTGTTCAATTTTGCCAGTACCAATAATGTTAGTAACTGTAACAATCAAAACATTTTTTAACTGTGGCACATTTATTACTCCATTCATCTCACAGTCAGATTTTTCAAGAGAGACTTTAATCTAGTGAGTATGGAGCTGTTTTGACCTGATTAGCAAAGTTGCGAGCTTAATTCAAAGTGATAT
>VZTU01016485.1:0-19940 GCA_013400835.1 Zapornia atra
CACAACCTTGCCATGCAAACCCACTCCTCCAGCTAGGGAGAGGAGTAATAAAGCAGCCTTGGTGGGCACCTGGCTTCCAGCTAGTGTCAACCCACTACAACACCTATTTGAACCTTAGTATGGTTGCATATGGTGAAGAAAGAAACAGAGGTAGGATGGAAAGTAATTTAGGATGGGCATCATTTAGAGGACAAGGCTAATCAGCCCCAGATTGAAGACAAAGCGTCTGTATTTTGAAAGACTGTCTTGTTATCTGTCTTTCATGGACTCTCATGACATCTTTGTTAGGTTGAGGTGCATTTCTAATATGGGAAATAAAAATAAACTTACCAAGGAATTATAATATTCCCATTTAGCATTGGGAACTGAAGCCCAGAAGAATTTATCAAGCTAAGCAGTATATTTGCCCTTCTGTAGTCTTTACTTTTGACCTGAAATGATGGTCAGAGGGTGGTCTGGAATAAAAATTCTAAAAGCTGTGGAGGACATTACTGAGAAGGACAACTCAACTTCAAAGAAGTCTTTCTACTTTTAGCTCTTAGGTAACTCACATCTCGTGAGCCAATGCAGTTTGTTCAGTTATTTGAAGGAGACTGCATCTGTGTCATTTGGAATGTTAACTTCAGCAAAATCTCTGATTTTCTAACAGATAATCAAATAAGCAAAATGACTAAAAAGAAATGGGTTACAGACATGATCTTGCTACTGCTAACTGGTAATTGTTAATTGAAGTGTAGCAATTCTATTAATAGCACACATAGATAGCAAAAAGTAATAAAATAAAAAAGCTCTTATGGAAAAATTAAATGTTATGATCTTCTAAGCTATTCTGTGACTGCTAAACAAGATGATGATGAAAGAGAGCATACAGCAGGAACTAAAATGCTATAAATATCCACTCTATGTGATTCTGATAGGAAGTATCAAGTTTTAACCAACATTTTGAGAAAAGCTACTCAAATTTGCAACTATCCTTAAGTGGTCAAAGTATTGCTGGGGAGGTTCAGCTAAAAGATACCACAAAGGAAGAAGGCACATGATGTAACTCACACAATGTTTGCCTCTGCTGATTCTGTTTTTCCTTCGTATCTTCTCTAAGCTGTATATATAGACTACACCTAGAGTGCATCATTATAATGTATGTGTGTCTATTTTGTGGATTTTAGAACCAGCTTTGTTCTTGTGGCTTATACTGTCCCTAAATTCTCTTGATCAAAACGGAAATTCATATTATGTTGTTGGGCATAGTGTGTTTGAGGAAGCCAAGAACTGAAAAAGAGACACCCTTGTGAAAAAAAAAAACACTTGACCACGGTGGATTAATAATCCTGACTTAGACATTAAGGAGTGATGGCTGTTCTTACAGATTCTTTCCAAAGCTCTTACTTTTATGTTATACACAGACTTGAAGATAGGTTAGAAATCAAGAAAATAAACTTGCTTAATTTATAGCACATATTTGTGTAATCAAAGTGAAAAAATACTCTGAGAAATTAAAAAGCTTTTGGCTTTGCAAATGTTTCATAGTGGAGTTTTATTATTATGATTGCTGACTCTTTTCACACATGTGCTAGGCACTTTGCAGTACAATGCAGACACCGTCTTTCAAGGGACTCTAATCTGAAACCCACAAAGTACCAGTTAATATGATCACTGAGGGCATTGAGGCAGGTGTCAGACATTTGGGCTGAAGCTGCAGAATTGGGACCTATTTGAAACACACCAGAAACAATGGAGGGTAAAACAAAAGAACAGAAATCCCTTTCTCCTCCCCTGTCTCTGCCAAACATATAGAGCAGAAGGAACAGCAGAGCTTGAGTGAAACAAAAACAACATGGTCACTAAGGAGAGGCTAGTGTCACAGAGCAAAAAACAGTGTTGGTAAAATGGTGTCTTTATAAGAATTACAATAAACAAGTGGTAATTTAGAAGATGTATTTAAATGAGGAAAAACCAACAGTGGGAGAATATTGAGTCAAATTGATAGTTAACATTTTTTCACTTACATTGGATCATTGTTAGGGTCCATGAATGAAGAATCACAATGTACTTATATTTAACAGGATTTTCACACTAGGAAAGCATTTGCTTAGTGGAAATGATCTGCTGTATTTGTACTTACTATGTACGTGTTAACCAGGAGCACTAGGGATGTCTTTTACCTTATAGTATCTGTCCAATAATGAAATTAATGGCTAATTGCATATGATTGATTTTATTGTCCCAAGTTACACAAGGCACTGAGGACAGGCACAGCAGGCTGATCTTTATCAGTCTCCTCTGTGACTCTGGGCACTCCCATAATGATGCATGGATAGCCAGCTGTAGCTCTGTTACAGCTCAATTAGGTGTCACCGTTAATCTAAACTCAGAAAACAGGTTATCCGCTGTAGCAATTTTTAATGGTGAGACTTAATATTAAATACTTTAATTATATTGTGTTCTGTCAGATAAACTAATTAACAACCACACACAGATACAGACACACGTAGAAAGCATAGAAAACACAAGAGAATTCACAGTATGTCGCTCATGAGTATGAAAATAATAGGTTTCTGTCCTTGGTTTGAGTGTATTTCCCTTTTTTCAGTAGAAGTCACCTATTTCCCCTCTTCCTCTTGGCTATCAAACCCTTTGTTCTTTAGCTATGCTCTTAGCATCAGATTCTGCATCTCAGGGCTGACGGAAAACACATCAGTTCTTATGCCTGATTCCACCCTCTCTGCAGCTATCGTGATTCTGATCCAAAGAAGAATAAGCATTTGACATCTAAGAAGCCCATAATATCACCGATATTTTTGATTAATTACTCTTTTGGATATGTGGGGCTTCCTCTCTTACGTTTTGCTCGGTGGTACACTGCCAGATTCTCCAGTTGTATTCACAGATGCTTCAGCCACCTCGAGTGTGTTTCCTTGGTGCTGCCAAGGAGAGCAGACTGGAGAAAACTCTATATGCCACCAGGGTTTGGGAGAGTTCAGCCAGAGACACTGGGAAACATTAGGTTTCTGTTAAAAAAAGTGTGATAGACATGAATGATGCTCAGCCCTACTGCTAGACCTCAGCTCAAAAGAATTTGAAAAGTCCCTCTTCTAGGAGCTTAATTAAATAAGCATAACATTAAAGAACTCACCACATGCCTACAGTGAATGTATACGCACACAAACATATGCAGATATATATTTATGTATTTGCTCCATTAGTAACAACGCTACAAAATATTTTTGAAACTGTGAAAAAACATATCTAGCCCAACACCCCATTAATGTCACCCCTGACAAATATTTACTGTAAATTCAATAAAGAGATGAATGAGAGAAGTTTCTTGTCCTCTATCTTGGTAGAGATTAAATTGCACCATGTATAAGTCCCATTTGGTCTTAAAATCTGTGACTTAACCTCAATAAAATGAGGGTGTTTTGCATAATATGAGGATCTGGCCCTTTGCCTGTGTTATAACTCAGTAAATAATTGTCCACAATAATTGCAGCTCCCCTCCTCTCATGCTTGTGACGAGTCAGAAGACATCTGTGATTTATTCTGTGCTCAGAGATATTCTTTTTATGAGTAAATCCTGGGCTGGCCCCTGCATGCTGCATGGTAAGCATTTGCTTATCAGAAGTGGACTGGAGTAGCTGGTAATTTAAATCCCATGGTGAGCGTAGGTTACAAGCCCTCTGGAGAAGGCAGCTCATGCATGTTCCTCAGAGACCTTTTAGGGCAGGATAACCATTTCTCAGATGAGCTTCTCTGTGGCTGTGCATACCACAGCCCATGGCTACATACTCAAAGTGGTTGAATTTTCTGCACACATACTCCCCCTGAGGAGCCAGGGTGGCAGCAGTATGAGATGACTGAACAGAAGGAAGGACTGGATGGCTGGGGGATGGCACCCTGGGAGGAAGACAGACAGTGGCTTAAATTGATCCCTTAAAGCAACTGAGATAGCCTTAGTGCAGACTTGTTACCCCATATCAAAGTGAGAATGGAGGACATGATACTGAGGTGACCTGATACACACCACTGGAATGGCTGGTTCTCCATGGCTGCTGCCCCAGAGTGAGCAGAAATTAAAGGGAAAGCCTTAACGTGGGGCAAAAGGAAGAAAGTTGTTTGCGAGGCTTGTGCTCTGCACAGGTCTAAATGACCACATAACAGCTCATAACAGCAGGGAACTGACTCAGAAAGGTCATCAATAGATTAGAAGAATATGTCATTTCCTGCTCAAGTGAATTATGTATACATGTTTTTCTTGCATATGTAAGTAAAGACAGTGGGTTTTTTCTTAATCTACATTCTGCCCAAATCCTTTTCTGCTTTCTTGCCTTGACTTTAGTTCAACGTTTGTATTCTGCTTGCTGTTTTAGCTGGAAGTCTTGATGAAGGAGGTTTGATCTCTCTATAAGCACCCGTATAGAGATTGCCATGCAAACACACCCTGGGACACAATAGTTTTACGCACAGGATGCTCTGCTTGAGGAGGGCAGGTCACACAGCCCTGGGCTTGGCAGCTTGAGCTTCAGGGGACTTTTTTAAGGAATAGGTTAGCTGCTATCAGTCAAAGTCAAGTATCCTGGAAAGGGAAATCATAGTCCCTAGTTTTGCATCAGGAAGGAATCTCCCATCCTGAGGAGGAAAGATTAGCTTAACTGTGTGTGCAATTGCTTAGGAACAACTTCCCAAATTACAATGCATGAAAAGATCCCAATTTAGTACATTATGGGAGCAAGAGGACAGGGCTGCATGCAGATTAAAGCTCACATTCATTATTGTTATTAAGTAGTCTAATTTTAGAAAAAAACTCCTATTTTACATGAATCAAAAGCACAGTGATGTTAAAATACATTAGCAAAAATTTGAATAATAAAGGTCATATCTGGTATGTCTCAGAAATAATAATACAGTGTATTGACAATATGTGATTAAGTAGGAAAGTGTTCTGTGTTGACAGAGCTGGCAAATGATTAAATTTTCTTAATATGTTCATTGGATAAACACACACACACACACATAACTAACCATGTACACCTGACCCCATTTACAAGAAAATTTGATGACACTTTCACTCTCACAGTAATGGGTGATCCTGGTAGATAAGAACCATGTAGCTGACCCCTGTGAATATGAAAATTCTTTATAAGTTGGAAAATCTAGGGAATACTGACCTGGAAAAAAATAAAAATAAAAAAACAGAAGCAGTGAATAATATGAAAGTAAGCTCAGTGCATAAGGAAGTTCCTGCTCAATAAAAATAGGAACACTGCACAGTGAAAGAGGTCACAATCCTTCATTATATTTTAGTCCACATATAAATATATATATAGAGTCTTTTCTTTGTAAGAACAATGATTAGGCTGTGTTTCCCCACCACCAAATCTCTCTTCATTCAAAGATGAGAATTTATTTAGGTTGACTAGAAATGAACTGACTAAAGGCATAAACTGCACTCCATGTACAACTTGTGCAGCAGGACATCCACCAACCCACGTTCCCTTCCCATGAGGTGTAATTCTTTGGAGAGGAGCCGGAAGTGAGGTCAAGCTAATGTGAACAAGCACACACCATTAGTCAAAGGGTGAGGATGTTTCCTCACTATCCTTCCTTTTTTGTTTTTGTTTTTGTTTTTGTTTTTGTTTTCCTTTCCCATCAAGCCGTTTACAGCTACAATCCTGCAATGGCCAAAAGAGGACATTGTGGTTCCGGTCCAGCCAGACTGGCAAGGACAGGTATAACCAGGCACAACCATGCACATGACACCTACTGTATATCCACCCAGGCCTGAGGGCGGGGGAGCTCTTCAGTGAAATTTTTAGGGAAAGATCTCACTAGACTGTATTTGAGATCTTACATTACTGTTAGCTCCCAGAAAAGCAGGCAGCACTGTAAACAATGGATTTATTCCCCTGCTTACACTGTGCATTTTCTGAAGCACCAATGTCCTTATTTACGTGGTGAATTTGCAGGTTCCTTGTGTTATCCTTCAGGGGAATGGGCACTGGTCACAGAAGCAGGGAACCAGGCCATTTTCCTGTCAGCTTACTCTGTTCCCAGTGTGATTCTTACACTGCAAAGGGTGAGAACAGCCCTCCTTAGGTTTCAATCCCTTGTGTGTAAAACATGAGCAATAATCATGTGTCCTTCTTCCCACACTTTCCCTGCACTGCCTTTTCAGGTAGTCATCTATGCCAAGCAGTCTTTTATATATATTTTTAGAGAAACTAGCACAAAGGGTCCTGATCTTGTCCACAGCTGTCTTAGCATAAATAAAAATATTAGACTTGTAAAGATGCTACCTCAGGTCTAGTCAGATAAACAGCATGAAAGCAACTCCCAAAGGTATTCAAGGTCAGGAATATTCTCCTTCTGCTTGGATAAATGACTTTTTTTTTTGCAATGTGAGTTCAAAATCTCTAATATGGTCTCCCTTTCATTACAGAAATTGTCTTCTCTTTCTGCCTAATTAGAGAATGTTAAGACAAGCACTTTAAGATGGAAGGTATACACCTAATGCTTTTAACAGAGCCAATGGCTATTAAGGTTGGCTGATTAAAGAAGCCATAGTTCTCAATGATAAATGGCTTCAAGTCTGAGATAAGGCAGAGGCACTTCCAAAGAAATCTTTCATGTCATGGAAGAGAAAGCAAATTTGCAACTGGACATTAAGGATTGTTATTGGATGCTCTTTACAGCCAATGGTACAGGAAATTTGTTAGTTGTTTTTCATCTGTACTCAGTAAGTTAAATCAGTTGGATCTGATAGGAAATAGACGCAGTGACGTTTGGCTCACAGTACTAAAATGAAAAAAGGAAGTATTGTTTCTACAGACAATGATGTCACAGTATGCTATTTGCAATGATTCTGTGAAAACAGAAAGAGAAAATCAAATGCAGGGGCCAAAAACGCACTTGTATTTCATGTAAAGTTGTTGAAAATGTACTTTCTGTTATATTACCTTTGGAAATAACACATATTTTACATTAAAAAAGAATAATAAAAAGAATAACCTGAAAATGGATTTAGGCTTGTAATTATTATATTTAAAGAGGGGAAAATCTGATGGTGATGATGACACTGCAAGTTGTAAAAAATTAAAGTCAAGTTCCTAAAAAGTAAAAATTCTGAATCTGTGCTGGACTGGATCAAAAATCCTTCAGGGACATGAATGAGGAAGGGTAGAAAAGGACTTAACTCAGAGACTATTTCTTCTGATTTCATGCATCATTCATTTTCTCAAGAAACACATAGAAAATACAGACCTTTCTGTGAATAACTATATATAGGAAGTTAGCTTCTCCTCTAACTTGCATACTCATTTACACCTTGATACAGTGTGCCCAGATATGTGCAAAGCCAAAAAAATTCAAGATCTCTGTTCATGCTAATGGGAGCATTTTATAAGTGCTTTGAAAAGGCCCAAAGTGAGGCAAGAGACAGCCAGGTTCTTTCCCTGGCAAAAAGTCATGTAAACATATTTAATTTTGACTATGAAGACAAGAAGCTAAAGGAATACTATTTCTCCTGCTCATTCAGGTTTTGTGCCTTCTGTCAACTGCTGTTGGTGTTTGGAAGTCAGAAAGACAGTTTCTCAGAGCTGCTTCTTCCATAAGACTTAAGAAAGTATTCCACCAAATTAATCACCATCTGTAAGCACAGAGAAGTCCCTGCCCCGGCCCAGAACAGCAGGACTTTATGCTTCCTCCAGTTCTGTGTCGGGATTTGGGCACAGGGATGTCAGGGTGTGGGGGCTGACCCTGGCTGGAGGCCAGATGCCCACCAAAGCCACTCCCCTCCTCAGCTGAACAGGGGAGAAAATAGATAATAAGAGGCTTACAGGTAGAGATAAGAACTGGGAGAGATCATTCAACTACTAATGTCATGGGCAGAACAGACTCAACACAGAATAAAATGCCTCTAATTTATTACCCAATCAAAAACCAAAGCAAAATACGCCTCAATATATAATAGATAACTTTTGTATTCCTCCTCCCAAAAACAACACACCCCATATCAGCCAACATGAAAAAGAAAGAACTTAAAATGTTTGCTCCTGGCTGAAGCTTACTGTTAATGCTTCGTGAGTTAAATGGAGATTGGTCAAAGGAAAGTTTTGGCATGACCAGCAAAAAGGTGCTAATATCAACATTTCCCCATTACTTGGTCTGTAGTGCTGGTGGAGACACAGTATCCCAATGTGAGAGAAAGCATCTGCAAAAGCATGACTGCTTAGCAGTGCACCTTGCACCCTACTCCATCTTCAGAACTTGTACCTGCTAACACGTGCCTGCTCTCAAGTCAGCTGTCAGGCTTTAGGACTTTATGACTAGTACCATCATCCATCATTGGCCCCGTAATCAGACAGACAAGTTATTTCTATTTAATTTCTATTCCTAGACAAGCACTTATTAAAAAAATAAAAAGAGGTAAACAAAGAACTGTATGATATAGATCAGAAGGGACTTTAGGAAGTCCAGCTGCCCACTGAAATGAGGGTCATCTTAGATAAGGTACCTCAAAGCCTTGCACAGTGAGTTCTGAATGTCTTTAGATAGTGCATTTGTTCAAACAAAAAACCAATGTTTGCAGGTAGGACAAAAGGCAGCAGTAGAAAATAAGTATTTTACTTGGTTCATAGTCAGATAGCACATCTGTGTTAGTATGCACTTTGACCAGGTCCATAGATAATTTCTTTGGCTGTAAATAAAACATTTAAGTATGTAGTCAGCTACTTGCCTAAACCAGCATTCTGTCTAGCTAAGTATGTCCACATCCTCTATAACCAACTGTCTTTTATCTGTGTTTGAGGCTGGTGTTTAGCTGGCATTTTCATGGCAGGAAAAAAAAACCCTCCACAAAAAAAACAATGCCCATCTGGAGTGTCTCCTTCAAGTAGCTCATTGTTACAAGAGACAAGCCCTAGTCAAGACTTTCACTGGTAAAAATGCAATGCATTTTGAAGAATTTCAGTCTTGTTTCCCTGGAAAGCTGCCTAGAGAAATGCAGCCACAATGTGTCCCAAACAAATTAAAGCTATGTATTTTCTGCAGAATTCAACTGATTTATGAATACATCAGAGAATTTTTAATGTTGTTAAAGATTCCAGATAAGAGAAGTCATTCAATAAATCAGCAAACCAAAATGTTTCAGATGGGAACATTTTGGCTCAGAAATGGCTTTGCATTTGATGAGATTAAGGAGCTTAAAGTTTTGTTTTCACTTCAGCTGACACTACATTTTATTCATCAAAATCAAAATACATTCCATTTGGACAAATATTTTTATGACTTCTTTATCTTTTTTTTTTTTTAAGCAGTACTTCTTTATCAGAAATCCTATAATAAAATACATTATTGATCTCCTTCTACTTTACTTCTCTGCTAACATAAAGTAGTTGCAGGAATGAATTTGCTAGGTGGTTGCCATTTTTATAAGCTGATTATGTCTTTGAGAAAATGATCTCCTTCTCCAGGTGATGATTACTGGGTGGATCTAGCACAACCTGGTAAGACACATTGTTTGGATAACCCCATCTTTTCTGTGACAATTAGAAATAGACCAGAGCAGCAGCAGGTATCCAAACATCGTCAAGCTCTATGAAAGCTGTTTTCTGTATCTCCATTTCGTTCTTATTTCTAGTGGCAAGTGAAGGATCACAGAATAAGAGAATCACAGAATCACAGAATGTCAGGAGTTGGAAGGTACCTCAAAAGAGCATCTAGTCCAACTCCCCTGCCAGAGCAGGATCACCTAGACTAAATCACACAGGAACAGATCTAGGCAGGGTTTGAATGTCTTCTGAGAAGGAGACTCCACAGCCTCTCTGGGCAGTCTGTTCCAGTGCTCTGTCACCCTCACAGTGAAAAAGTTTCTCCTTACCTTCACATGGTACTTTCTATGTTCCAGCTTGCCCCTGTTGCCCCTTGTCCTATTGTTGGACAACACTGAGAAGAGCCTGGCTCCATCTTCCTGACTCTCACCCTTTATATATTTATAAACGTTAATGAGATCACTGTAATAAAGATGTCCTGTGTGTTCAACCTGTTACCAAGCATTGCTCAACTAGAATGAAAAATTTGCCTGAGCAGAGAGCATAGACAATAAAAATCCACCCCCTTGAGTTGTACTCACTCCCTAAATAAAATTATGTGGGATATGGATGGCACATGGGCCTTTTGACCTGCACTGGACTGTGTTTCTACATAGCTGCAAAGGACCAGAGCTTTTCAAGGAAATATTTCCATGACTATTTTTTTGTTTTAAATGCTGTTTTGTTCCCTGTTGCTTTCACCAAGAAAATGAGACCTGTGAACCACATCACCTTTTTTGCTTGCCTGGCAATCTCTCCCTCCCCACAGGCAGCTCTGAACCCGTTAGCTAATTTCTATCAAACAGTCAGACATTTCATAGTTATCACATGTAAATTACCACAAGTTTCCAGAAAGTCAGTGGTTGGATTTTCTCAGTTTGTGTTGTCTTGCTCAGTCCTCTCTCTACCTCTTTCTCACCTTCTTGCACTCTCAATTAGTAAAACAGCCAGTCAACATGCTTAATAGGGCAAGTCAGCAAATGCAGATACCTGTAAATTAAGTGTTAGACTTCCTGTCGATTTGGCAAGCAAACAGGCAGGAGAGTCCTAGCTGGGTGCAATGTGATTTACATGAGGAAAGGGCACAGTAGGACCACTCTGCAGTGAGGAGCAGCTCTGGTGGTTCAGAAAGAACAAGCAAAGATTGAATGAGGAAATTTTCACATTAAACTACTGCATCTCCTACAGGAATTGGCTGCACTGTAATATGTATTCAGTAAACAGGTTCTTGTTATTGTGTGGGGATTTGGGGCACTTCTACAGGATCTGCTGTAATAACAGTAGCGATCTGTGACAGTGGAGTTATGGGATTGGCCTCGGGATGGATCCTACTTTCTGTCCCTCTCTGAGTATGCTGACCTACAGGCTGCTCCTGTATTGCAGCCGGGGCAGAGATTTCCGGTGCTGGGATCCTGCCAGCGACCGTGCCGTTACATTTAATAACCATAGGACAGTGAGCAGTGGAGAATGAGTCACAGCAGCAGCAGTGTTGCCATCTGTAAACAGGTGAAGGGCATTCTGGTGGTCATTCTTAGCTGTAAAGGATAAGCAATGAATTCACCATAGTGCTTGCTTGTGGGATTTCATTCTTTGTGGTCCTTTATCAGAAGATCCTCCCTTGCCTCCTCAATTTTTTTCTGTTCTTAATGGAGGGTTTGATGTGATTTTTATAGAAGAAGCCAGGTAGGCTTCCTCCTTTTGCTCTCGAAATGACCATAATTCCTGCCTGTGAATTGAGCACTATTGTTTTAATATTCCAAAGCAGAAGTAAAGCGAAATGAAGATAAGCTAAACTCTGATTTTCTCATGAGTCCGGTGAACAAGCACAAGACTTCGCAGGAAGAAACATTAAATGTGTGATCAACCTCTACTTTTGTGGAAAAGGTAACCAATCTGCTTCATATAAGCTGTATCAAAAAAGATGGAGGATCTCGCTCTTTCAGCTGAATGTTCCATTGTGCACCAACAAATCCATGCTGATGATGAATGCTGACTGTATGAACCCTACAAGAATGAATATGTTGCATAATTTTCCTTGTAGCTTAATTAAAATGGCTAGAGATATTTCTATACCTCACGTACCCTAAAGCACTTTGCAGAATTACTTCCTCTTTATTTTCCTTTTCGTCTATACATTTTTACTGTGATTTGTATCTTTGACGACTAAGTTCCCCACAAATACAGAATGTAATGCTATGTAGAACTTTTTCAGCAGGTGATTGTTTTGGCATTTCATTTAACTTCTCACTGCACTTTAGGCACAAACTCCTAGGGCCTTACAGACCTCCAAATATCCACCTGGAGGAGCTGAAAGTTGGCAGATTAGTTACCTATACAAAGAGTTGGGCATTGTTTGTGCCCTATATACCAGTATGCCCCCATATAGTTCTTTCATCACATAAGAACTGTATAAAGAGTAGGATGAGACAAAGAAATCTAGTCCACAAGAACAGGAAAGCTCCAACATGTTTCAAAGACAGGTGGAAATTCTGATCCTACAGTATTCAGTAACTCTAAAAATATCCTCCACTCAGCACAACAGCAGAGCTTCCTTTCTCTCCTATTAAAGAAAAGGTTTTAAGTTGCTCAGGTAAAAAGAACTATAGTGATGCCTTCCTAATCAGAGATAAATATCGGCTACTTCTGGACTGCTACATTGTCAGCTAAGTAATGACTCATTTTCTGCATTGTTCTCGGTATGTGAAGGACGACAGGAGAGCAAACCTTATCCACAGGCTCCTGTTACACTCAGGCATTTCCTTCAATCAGAGGTGGGCATTATGGAACACAGTTAGTGCATTCACAAATTAAAGGCAGAAACATACTCAGCAATTACAAAGGCTGTTGATACACCTAACTGATTGTCCTATAGCATTTCAAGGCTGCATGGCCTGGATTGGTTAAGATAGGAGAGAGATGTACTAAGTAGGTCTGCAGGTCAGTTTAGTTCCTGAAAAGTAGTTCTTCTTAACAAGGCTTTTATTCCCTTTATTTATACAAATAATTTGCAAGATGGGCATGATAGACTTTTTCAGCAGCGTTTTGTTAACCTGTGCCTCACGTGCTCTCAACTGGACTGTCAGCTACTTCCCACAGCTAGTGGGAAAATTTCCCCAGTGATAGCTGGGGTGTGCACATTTACCCCAGCTCATGTGCATGCAACTCAGAAAAAAAAAACAACTCAGGGTGTCTTTATTGTCTGGGGACAGGGACAACTGGTGGTCTTGCCACTGCTGTTCACTTTGAGGCTTGGAAAAGTCAAGAAAAGAGATTTATTGGGCAGCTGCTATGAGACAAGTTACTTATGGACCCGTACTACGCATAAAATGCCTTTATGCAGCACACCTGGCACCTGAATAGGAGATTAGATTAAGGGTTGAAATCAAAGGAAAATTTCTCGATTGCATAAGAACGAAGCAGTGAACCCTTGTGGGGGTTCTTACCAGGTTCCTACCTATTTTAGGAGTGCTTTTAATGGCACAAGATAAACCTATTGTGACTATCTGGTATTTTCTGGTAAGTGCCAAGAGTTTAATCCATACTTTGACATGCATTAGATGGTCTGGTTCCACTCCTTCTCACCTAGCTCACTGTCTGGCAAATCCTGTCCCCGATTTATACTCTTCCTATCTGGGAGAACAGCCTTCACAGACCTACCTGATTGTTTCACCTTTTGTTTTTGAAATCAGGGTGGATGTCATGTTGCCTCCTGAATTACAGTATTTTATTTCAGGTTTCCTGATGTTTTGCTTCATTTAAACACTCTGCACTGAGAACTACATATTACACAGATTTTAGTAATCTGGTATGTGCACTGTCATTCTCCTGTCACATTGCATTATACCCCCTGGTTGTAATGCATACCCTGTATAAGATGAATTTGTACTGTGGTGTGATTTATTTCAGATTCACAGCAAATTAACCATAATACTGAATCCTGTCCTGCAAAAGTGTGGAGAGTTTAAAACTGTAACTGCCAGCTTTGCCTATGCTGGTAGAAACTGTTTTATCCTGCAGAGCGGGCCGTTTTAAACAGGCACAATAAATTTTGAGCAACTGAGTAACCAATGGTTTATATACCACCAACTGGAAAATGTATGGGGTATTGTTATTTATATGCAAACATCCATTTGTTTTCATTTAGAGCAGCAAACAATTATTCAGATAAACAGTAGTGAGAGCAAGTAAATTTCCACCCCAATAGCTTTTGTTTTTACCTGAGAAGAAACACAGAGTGATTTTGATAATGCATCGTGTGTCTACTGAAGTAATGGGTATGATCCTGGCTTTCAATGGAGATTTACAATTGGGTAACCTCAGAGGAATGTACTGGAAGAAAAAAGTCAGTTGCATATTCATTTACTTTGGGAGTACCCAGAATGGTCACAAAGGAAATAATGGCTTTATCCTGAAAGGCTCTGAGTGCTCATCCTAAAACCTCTGCTACCTCAGGACTAAGAAAATACGTGAAGGTGACCTTTCCATGCAGAAATAATAGTTCTTCATAGGTCTAGATAATCTGATAATCTGTTACTCCTCCTTCCTCCTGAAGGACCAAATTCGGCTGCTCATGTCTATGCAGTTTAGTTGGATGAGTGGGTCAGACTATGAATAATGGCTGTTGGACATGGTTTATAAAGGCAATTACTAATACCTATTTATGCAATTTCAAATTGTGTTTGTTCTGTGAGGGCAAGTCACTTTCTGGAGGGCTAGTACAGGCCTAAGCCAATACTGAGGGACATCTTTTGAATTTAGCTTGTGTCAGGAGATGAAATTTCATGCAATACTGCTGTCTTCCTGTACAAGTCTTCAGTGTTGATCTCTGCCACCCTTCTAATATGCCTACTTCCATCCAAGGAAAGCTACAAAAGCCTGTAAGAAAGCCTCTTCCTTTTGAGGAAGAACTTTTTCATGGTGAGGTTGATAGAGCACAGGAACAGGCTGCCCAGGGGGGTTGTGGAGTCTCCTCTGGAGATATTCAAGACCCGTCTGGACGCCTCCCTGTGCAACCTGTCCTAGGGAACCTGCTTTAGCAGGGGGATTGGACCTCTTGAGGTCCCTTCCAACCCCTAGAATTCTGTGAATCACTGAATCCGTGTTTAGAGGAAGAAAACTTCACCTACTTTTTGAAATGTGGTATTTTCTTATTATTCAGTGGAAGAACACTATCAGTATCAATTCAGTATTTTGTCATATTAAATTATGTGTCATATCATAGCGTATCAATGAAAGAACCAGTTAGTCAAATACACTTTTCACAATACTTTTCTTACTAAGGTAAGTGTTTCCTTGGGAAAATGAAAATAATAATAATAATAAAAAAGTTTTCATTAAACTGGAAAAAAAAGTATCTAAAACTGCCCTTCTTCTAACCCTGTTTGTATATATCATTAAGAACAGCAAGACTAGGTATGGGCAGGAGACTCATTAGTAATGAAATACGATCAAAATGAAGATTTAATACAAATGATGCAGAACTTCAGAAGCTATCTTTAGTGTGAGCAAACTAACGTCTGCTGCTGTGATGAACTGACAGGACTGTACCACGAGCAGAAAGGCAGAGGAAGAACTCCAGATCGTACCTACCACTGCTCATTCTTACCCTCATTATAACATGGCCTGAGGCCTGGAGCATTACTTTATTTTCTTCTTTTTTTTTTTTCTTCCCGAACTGCAACGGGCTTTGTAGATTTGTACTGTAATGAAAGTGTTTGAAACTGATTTGACTGCTACTGTTATAAAAGTTCCAGATCAAAGAATTCAGCATCCACCCAAAATGGGGTTAAAATGTCTGTTCAAAATGGCTTTGAGTAAGAAATATAACCCCCACCAGGCCCATTGATCCCATCATGTTTATTGTGGCTAACTGTAAATCATTCACAAACTACCAGATGGTGCTGGATGAGTTTGGGAATCATTATTTTGAGGAATATTCTGAGTCCTGATTCAATTCCAATCTCATTCCACAATGTTTTTACATCTCTGCTTCTATCACAGTCATGGGCACCCTCCCATGCTAATTTGTAAAATGAATTTTACTGAATACCATCTAATCTTATTGCCATAGTTACAACCAAGAAACCGAAGATTGTTACACTGAGCTGAAAATAGCTGACTTGATACAAGGAAGGGGACTAATTCTTATGTAAATCTCCGTACTCAAATACAATCTCTTATTCAAAGAACAATGGGAAGTTTGATCTCTGGAAACATGGCCTTCTACTGTCTTTTCATTCTAACAACAATCTAAAATAAAAAAAAAGGCTGAATGAAATGCATAAAAATTATGGGAGAAATACAGCACTGGGGCAGAATGTTTGTCATATATGCTATTTGCTGATAGGAAAATGAAAATGAGTTGAAGTAGCAGAAGTACTTATTTTGTTAATAACCCTCAATTGTTAACAACTGAGCTCCCGCTGGCTGGAACAGCAGTCACGGAGCCTCCCCCACTCCAAGTCCTTTCTGTAGGATAGTTTAAACAAGTAGCAGGAAGGGTTTGATTGAAGCTAGGACTTTCAGCATTTGAGCTGTTGCTGACTTGTGCACCATCTCTTTATGCTCTCTAGATTTCACGGGGATTTTTTTATATAAGGAAAAGAGGATGCAAAAGTTGCATCACATGTTATTCAAAATGTCCTTGCATCAGACGAGGGAGTTCCAAGATACATATGGTCAAAATGCCATATATCTGTGGCATTTGTCCTCTGTGCAAGGACTTTCTGAGGAGATTCTCTGTGGTGACCTCAGGGTATGGAGACAAGATCCTGTACCTAGGCTGTGTACAGGAAGGAGCTGGGACAGCAGCTTGTATGACAGCAGGAACTTGAGAAACCACCATAGACCCTCTCACTCTAACTCTGGAAGAGGTGGGGACTGTAAAACGAAGTAATGGGTATGATCCTGGCTTTCAATGGGGATTTACATCATTACTTTCTTTTGTGCTAGTAAAGCAAACTCATGATGGGGGAAGAATATATAATGAAAGAAAATAGAGGAGTGCTGAAAAGAAAGGCAAGTACAGAGAGGAAAATAAAATCTATCTTAGAAAAGAGAGAGGAAGGGGAGAATTCCTAAAGACATAGTAAATTGACACAGAAAAACAAACAATAAACAAATGAAGGAAACAAGAGTTTTCAGAAGAGGGGGAGTGTGTAATAAACATATGAGACAGAATAATAACGAAAAAAAGATACCAAACAAAAAAACAACCCAAGAAGGAAAATAGACTTTAAGCTGTCCCTACAGAGTTAGAATTAAAAATCTATTTGCATAGTGTCCTACATAGGACACTGTGCACTTTTTCTGGGAGGAAAAAATCTCATTCTATTGAATAGAATAATCTGACACTAATAACATGTTACAAGTCCTAATATGCTGCTTTATTGGTGAACAGCTAGGATAAGAAATTTGTCACTTAGTCTTGCAGACAGGTGGACTTGGAGGAATGCAGACCTTCCAGGGGGACATCGCTTCACAAAATCAAGCCTCCTGCATTACAGTTACTTTGGCCTTCCATAATATTCTCTGACCTCTGTATTACTCTTTTACTCCACTCCGTTCTGTTTTTTAGCGAGACGGGCACCAATCCCCTCCGTACCTTCACAAACATGAAGAAACATTTAAGGCTGTTCATTTTAAACTGGCTGGGTGACATCTAAAATAGCAGGGTGTGCGCTGTTTGACTTAAATCAGGTCTTTGAACATAAAAGAGTTCATCCAGGAGCGGCTCTACCAAGCAGAAGTGTCTATGACACCCGTTGCTACTGTTTCCTATTACGCCAAATGTTAGACCACCTACTGTCCTGAGAGTGTGAGCCCTAACTGTATCCTGAGAAGCAAGTGGTACCGGGGTAGTTGCTCCACACACATCCCTAGGGCGGAAGGACAGAGTACAACCAAATGTTGACCTCAGTTACCCAGATCCATACACACAAGAGGCTTTTAAAGTAAAGATTTTCCTTTTGTCAGAAAGTTTTGTTATTTTGTTTTGTTTGGTTGTGCATGGGTAGGGACACTCTATGATTGACACTCATTCTTGCTTATTCAGAGGATGATCAGAATGTTTTGAGCATATATAAAAACCTGTGAAAGCAAGTACCTCCTAAAATAAACTTTTCTGGAGCATAATCTTGTGTAATCCTTATTTCAGCTGCTGCTGTCTGGCACTATTCAAACCATTGCAGAGGATACCTGCACTTGCACAGATTAGAAGTGCTGGTTAAGACCTTCCCAGCAGAGTGAGCAAAAGTTATCTTCCGCTGCTCTGGAGGAAGGATAAAACAGATTTACTGGTCCAGATGTCACTTTGTTCCCCTCTTGGCTGTTTTGACCCAGACTGTCCACTGCCATTGGTGTCCTATGGGGACAAAGCAAATCCCCTGCTCCTTAACGTTGTAATACTTTGTCCTCTGGGATCACTGGCCCTGGAAAGCTGCAGCTTGCAGTACCTGTGGAGTCAGAAGCCCTCTTGTCCTTGCTTGCAGAGATCCTTTGTGGCATTGCCCTGCACCCTGCAAAGTGGCTCACTCCTGTCAAACTGCTCTCCTGCCTCTTGTCCCCCAAACTAGTGGGGGAAAGATGTGGCTGCACAGGGATTAAATTAAATAAAGAGTGAGCTGCTACCCTGAGCAACACTCCCAGGCTAATACTGGGTCTGGCAACTCCTCTTCTGCCATTTCTCTCAAGAGCCATGAGACTTAGGAAAAAAGATTAATTTTACCCAGGGGACAGTAGCAGAGACCACTAAAAAATAAGATGCTTGGAAATGTAGTATTTGATGTATGCATTGGAAATTGACTAAGACCACTTTAGTTTAATGCAAAATTAGCTAAAAGATCATGGATATTTACATTAACTGCAGCTAAAACAAACTATATGACAGTGAAAGTATATCTGGGGAGAGACATCAGCTGTGTTTCTTTAGAGATTTATTGGCCAAAACAAAACCTGCAAAAATAATATTTTGAAGGTTGCCATCAAATATATCAAATTATACAGAACAACTGACTAGCACTGTGTAATTTGGAAAAAGCTACAGCAGCCAGAGAGAAAAAGGGGGTGGAAGTTTTTACAATGCTAGGGATCTGTGGAGGCCACAGATTAAGGCAGTTCACAACCAGAATTAAATAACATGCTATATTATTGGGTTTTATTATAGTGTAGGCATTCCAATCAGTATTGAAATTATGTCCTGTAAAAGAAAAAAGGGCATTCTATTCTTATATAGGGCATGTTATAAAAAATTGTTCCAATAGTGCATCCTAAATAGTGCAGTTAAAATAAAATTTCTCCTCTGTCTTCTCTTCCCCTCTTATATTTTTTTCTTTTAAAGAAAAGTAGAAAAGCTAAGAAGAATCTCCATTTTAATAGATTTTATTTTCTAGATATTGAATGTTTATAATTAAAAAGTGGTGCATAGCTATTTGTGTCTAGCATTTTGGCAATAATTTAGTTCTATAAATATTTACTCATTTGTTTAACCTCTTACAGCCAGCAGTCTCTTAAAGCAGTAAGTGGGATTATTCACATACTTGGAGGATAGGCATTTGGGGAACCGTGTGGAGCATCAGGTTAAATGTCAATACTCATAAATTACTTAATCCGGGAAAGCTGTTTCATTTAAGTGGCTTATTTACTGAGTTAATCTTGGGTGTACTGTCATTTGGAGGTTTCTTTAGCATTTGGCGTCTCCTGAAAACACCAGGACATTCCGAACTAGGTGGAGACAAGGTAGTCTTACTAAGGTCTTCCAGACTTCTAATATCTGTGTTTGAGAAAACAGAGCTTTGATGTATGGCCATCAACTCTTCTAGTGGTTACCTGCATAGATCACCAACCTGTATAGCAAAGAATGACTCTTCACGTGTTTAGAAATAAGATGCTTGGTTTCATAGACAAAATCCCTTGCTGAAAAGCAACAGATCTGCAGTATCATAGGTCATCTTGGGCTAGTAGGGGCCTCTGCAGATCCAATTCCTCCTCAAAGTAGGACCAGCTTCAAAGTTGCATCAGGTTGCTCTGTGCTTCAGTTGTTTCCATGTTTGGAGCCTCCTGTAATTGCATGGCACAGACTTTGTTCAAATGTTTGTTAAAATGTTTGTTTGATTGAAAATTCTTTAGAATACTGTACTGCAGAATCCAATTCCTGCCTGTTTGATGCTGTTCCTACAGTTGTGTTCACTCAAAGGAAAATCAGTTCAGTGACTCGTAGTCTTTGTGGCTTCCTGTGTAAAACAGCTGGATATTTTTGATTGGGCAATACTTAATGTAAGTGGAAGCATTTGGTAGTCTTTGAGGAATGGTTGATATTTTCAATAGAAGCGTTTAAGCCCTTTTTGAAATCTTCTGTAC
>VZTU01016491.1:0-22888 GCA_013400835.1 Zapornia atra
ATTTAAACTTTTGAAAATTCATTTTCATCCTTTTTTTCCAAAATAGCTACACTTACTCAAGCTAGTATTTCTTATACTGCATTATGCCCCTGTGCTTCTTGGGAGTGGAAACTGCAGGAGTAAATACATTTTCCCCTCTATTTCCCTGAGACTTGGTGGTATCTGAGTAAGATTTCCAAGGAACATGGCTCAAAAGTCTCCTTGCAGCAACAGACAAAAGAATTAACCAAGCCAAAACAGAGGGCTCCTGCTTATGCTGCAAGGATAACTTTAACAAGCCTTTCTGTAACAGGGAATTCATTGTGTGAGGCAGAACCCCAGCAAGAACCTCCTTGGAGCAGCCAGCCTGTACCGTCCCCAACCTGGTCTGACACTCAGAATGGACAACTGAGCCCTGAGTCACCAAATTCAGTGTGCACTCTCCTGAAAGGCCTGGGGCACAGCACTTGGATTCAGAAATCAGCTGTGTGAGAGCACAAATCATAATTACTCACATAGTTCGCATGCAGCACAGTGAAGAACTCGGGATTGGTGATGAACTTCACAGCTGGAGACTGCAGCAACAAGGTGATTTTTTGAGAATTCACAGGAGAAAGGGAACCTTCCCTCCTAATCTCTGGACCAAAAAAAAAAATAAATAAAAGCAGCAAAATCTTATTAAATTAGTGGCAAGCACAGTCAGTTTCTTAATGTTTACTGAATGGCTATGTAATTTATTTTACAGAATAAAAAAGTCACCATCCTGCTCAATGCACCTACCTTCCTTGTGTTTTCAAGACACTTGCTGGCAAATTGGTAGATGTTCTCCTTATGGTTAGTGCTGCAGTGCTTACAGTAGCAGGGCAGGAGCTGGTTGATTTTCTGTACTGTATGTTATAAAAACTCTGTGTCATATCTACTGCTGTCTCTAAATATCAATGTGACCACAGCAGGTTTGGTTCAATACTGTTACCCAGGTAGGTCCTGACTGGTTCCCCCCAGTGCTGAAGTTAGAGAGATCTGATTTCCCAATCCAGCCTGAGGGGTTCACCAGCAGAAAGCATTTGGTAGAAAGACTGCGTTAAGGAAGCCCCATGATCAGCCACTCATACCCATACTGGTGCTCCAAAGCATTGCCCTTTACTTAAAATTGCATTCTTTTTAGCAAGTCCCTGGTTTTGGGGCCTCAAATGGTAAAGAAAACACAAAGCCAGACACAAAGGGATTATCTGTGATCTGCATCAATTCATGAAGCACAGGAGCAGAACCCAGCATTTGAGAATGTAAATTCTGAAAAGGTGGGAACTCCTTGATCTTCTACAGCCACCAGAAAAATACTTCCTGCCATGGAATTATGGCTTGAGCATGCAGTTCTGGCATTTCCAAACGCAAGCCAATGTGTGTTTGCAGCCCAAGGAAAATGGATGTGGACATCATCAAAGGACAAATATAGATTCCCATTTTTTCTTGTCAACTATCACTTCTTCTTTCTTCCTGCTTACATCACCTTTCATCTTTTAATTCCTGGCATTTTATACAATATTGACTTTTTCCTCCTAAAAGCAAAGCAATTATCTATAGTAAAACTCACTTCCTAATACTTAAGATGAGATATATCATACTCATTCGCTCTTGAGGCTTAAAATAAAAAAGTAAATGTTACATAATCAACTGACCTAAATACTGGTAAAAATACATGCTAAATTAGTTGTAGTATGTAGGCTACTATAGTAACTAATTATATATATTACAAGCAATAACTATGTTATTTACAATTAAATACTAATAATACAATTCAGCTTTTAGCATAGAGAACTGGGTTCTGCCTGTAAGATCCAGTGTAGGTAAAAGGCTCTGATAAATAACAATACAAAGGATTGCAAAGAAAATTTGAATATCAAACATTAAACATTCTTGTTCAAACTTTATTTTCAAGCTAAAACCCCCTAACAGATCAGGAACACAAACAGGCAAAGGTGAGTATTTTTCTAAACTTCTTTAAAAAAAAAGTTTACTATTCCTGAGTGCAATTCTTCCCATTCAGCATGGAATGTCAGAAAATTCAAACAGACAGAGTGTTGGTTCTTTCCCTTTGGCAAGACGTCAGACAGACAACACAGAGCACAAGGTTAGGTGGAGGTAAGGATGATCCAGAGGAAGAGAACCAGCCACTCATTTTGGTGGTGCAAGTTCTCAAACAAAGGTGATAGTGATAGTTATTTTTGTGTGTCCTCAAGTTGCACAGTAGGCACAAGTCTGACTGCTGGTGGTTCTTACCTGAAATAAACACTTAGGCTATGGTTTCAAAAATGTTTTAAGAAAACAGAAAATATGAGTACCACCAAAGAGAGTAGAAGAGCTCCCTCCTCATCCCATCCTGCCCTGGGTACACATTCTCCTGTTTGCAGTGACACTTGTTTTTGTCTGGTCACCTAACGAGCCAGATGAAAGAACCAAACTAGCAGTAAACAACATTAAGTATAAGAAACAAGGCTATTTTTGAGACAGACCAATTCTCTGAGCTGGGATGGGGTGCTGTCACCTGAGTTAGTGATGAGCAACATGACAGCTGTGCCTCCCTCAGGGGCAGCCCACACTTAGATAAGCTTATGGCTATCACAGAACTGCAGCTTTAAAAACCACTAGTATTTCAAGCTCGAGGCCAGGGCCATTGCAGGTGTGACCACACAGGCAAATGTGGCAGCGTAGAAGCCATGCCCAGAGAAGATAAACTGCAATACCCCAAGATAAAAACCACACTGCAGCAAAAATAACACAGTGTTGGTTTTGCAGCCACTAAGCTGAATAAAAGCCATATGCCTTTTCCATTTAAATTTCAAACAGCCCTTGACTAAAGTAAAAATGCTTTCTCTGTCTTAGCAGTTATTAAGAAAAGAGCTGAGGACCTTTGTATCTAGCCTTGCTCCTGTAGCTTCAGGTCTAAAACCTGTAGCTTCAAGTCTAAACCTCTTTTAATTAGCTTTTGCAACCTGGTATAATAGAGGTCTGGTCTTCCATGGAAATACAGATTTCCCCAGAAAGGAATGCTCTCACTGAGCAGCACTGAACAAAAAAAGTGCAATAGCTTTTTTCCCCATACCTGAGCTTGGCTGGGAAGGCTCTGCCTCAGAGTCGCTTCCTCCTCCAGGAGGAACTCTCTCCACCCTGTTGTTTACCACAGCATCCTCTTCAGTCCGCTCCGTTGCAATAGTTCGCTGGATATTTTGGTATCTACATATGTTCAGAGAAAGGCACAACACGCTTTAGTTAACCAAAGGGCCAACCATTACTCTGCAAATAGGGCATTTTGCACTGATTGACTAATAGCTGCACAGGGTGCAAAGCAAGGAAGACTCAAAGGTCAATTTTAGACAGGTATTTAGGCTAAGTTTACTGCTAGGTTTCCCTTTAAAACTTCTGGATACCTGGAAACTGAAACTACTGGTAAATCATGGTTCCCCCTCTCATTTAGTCTTAGGGTGGCATAACCAGTGAAGTAAGGCTCAATCCTGTGATGCACTGAGTACCCTTCAATCTTTCTCACCCACAAACTCAAGCCTGAAAAGGCTATTAAGAGTGTTCCCAAAATGCACGGACAGCAGTTCAGAAAGCGTTCATTTTCATGGGCAATATGGTGTGTAAACTAGCAGGTAGTGTGACCACAAAGAGCTACAATCTACATGGTATGACAGCCATGGAAAAGTAGGCCAGCATCTAACATATAAGCTGAGAGAACAGTGTGAGGATGTAAGCGTTATGTCCATTTTTGGAAATCAGTGGGATTGGGTATTTAGCTTGGGTGGTGACTAGCTGCCAAGCAAGGAAGAAGAAACAATATAGAGATAAGTAAACAACAGTGAGGAGGACAACAGAAGAAAATTCTGAGTAAAACCTGCAAAAGCCTTAAAAAACTTATAATGTCATTTCCATACTAATCATGGAACTAATTGCCACATTAATTGATGTCAGTGGGACTGATCATGGTCCTAGGGATGCACCCAATCCTAAATACTTCACTAGAACAAGAACAAAGTATATACCTGGCTGTGGGAATATCCCAGAGTGTTTTGAATTCAGACTACACACAGAAAAAATCTAGTGAATTTGTTCACTCAAATAGACAGATGACTAAGATGATTTCTTTGGTTCTACTGGCAAGTTATGAGTCTAAGTCTTATATATTTTACAGACAAAGACAAGAAAAAGCAAGTCTAAGGAAAAAGAAACAGAAAGAGAGAGAAAAGGAAAGAAATAAAATAGGCTCTCAATTATTTTAATTAGCTTTAATCCAACCCAATGTTTTTTATCCTTATTTCTGGATTGCATTTCCATATGTCTATAAAACAGGTTGGCTTTACTGCCTACATTTAATCTGATCTTACATTGTCTGTCTCTCATTTTCCTGACTTACACTTCTTTCTTTCCTCAAGTTCTGACTTACAAATTTTCCTTACTTTCTCTTCCTCTATTTGTTAATGCACACTTGATTCCAAATTATTAGTCAGGAGTTAGTTCCTCAAAGTGACATGGAATCATTAAAGACAAACAGTTAGGATTTGGCTTTTACATCTGTCAATGGAGAACACCTCCAGTAGCTCACTGCAACCCGATCTTGGGCAGAAGGGCTGGAGATAATTAGGAAAATAATTAAAATTGTAATAGATTTATGCTAAACTTTCACAGGACTGTGCAGGTGCCCCCGTACTCAAAGTCTTTTGAAGCTACATTTAGTGTATACTTTGACAATAAATGGCATATTTAGAAGGTTAGGGTTTTTTCTTCCTCCTAAATTGGGGGTTCTGTCTTTAACTAAAAATCCATCTTTACAAGGAAATTCGGATAGCAGGGTTTGCAGCAGCATGAATTTTCTGCAGTCTCAAACCTGTTTTAGACCCAAATTTCACATTTTTATTCACTTGACCGCAGGCAACTGAATGAACTTTCCATTCCAGTACAGGAGGAGTTTTACAACACCCACATGCAACAGAAAGGGGGGAAAAAAAAGTTCATCTAATCAAGGGATATAAGCACACGTATAAAAACCCCTTGTAGCTTCAATTTAATTAGATGATAGAAAATCCCTATTGGCAAGCCTTAGAGAGTAACACTAGCTGTATATGCCAACAAAAGGCTACACTTTTCTTTTGGGTCTCAATACTATAAAACCACCTTATATAAATACCAGAAAATACCAAAGTAATTGGAGAAAACATTGAAAGTGCAAAAGTTATGGGAATGCCTCTGGAAATTTCAGTCTCCTTTCAAAGTGATTTGTCAAAGAAATGGAGGTTTAGAAATAACCCTAAGAGTGAAGGCAGCCACAGTGGGGTATAATTTCTTGTGTTATTTACTACCTTTTAACTTAGCACAAAGATGAGTCTAGATATATGCTGCAACGGATCTTGCCAACAGAGCTTGAACAACAAGGGCTGTTACCTGCTTTGCTAACAAGTGAGCAAGTCAGGGAGCGCTGTAGAAAAGGAGCACGTATTCAAAATAAGAATTATGGAGCTTGCCCAACACCTGGGTTCTGGTTTTGCATTCCCTGTATCCTCCAGTGGCTAGTATAGCTAATGGGGAGCTCGGAGCACAGAAAGAAAGCAGGACTAGGCTCAGTCACAACTATGTTTTGGGGTTTTTTTAAGCTAAATTTCCAAAGCTTTGTGGTTTTGGCTGGGCTGGAAATACCAAGCTTCCTTGTCATATTTTGGTCTTTCCATTCCCTTCCACAAATGAAACCAGGAAGCTGAAAAGTAAGTAGATTGGTTTAAAAGGAAAAGTTGCCAAGTTTTTTTCAAACTGCTAAGTGATTCCGAGTCCAAATTTTGTTTGAGGTTAAAGCAAAAGTTCAGGCTGCTGCTAATTCTATCAGCAAGCTCTATGTTTGGTGTTGTCTCACCTAAAATGATTCTCAGGTGTGTTAGCTCAAGAACATTTCAAATTATGACATTTGAAATACAACAAAACATATTTCTAACACGAGTGCTTAAAACAACACCTGATACTCTACAGTGCTGATAATAAACACTGATGAAAAGCTGTTTTCCTCACAATCCTAAAATCTGAAATTAGCTTTAGGACAACATTAATTTTAAGAATTACAACAGCCAGGTTATGAATCTCTTGTTAGAAACTTAGAAAATGTCCCTGAACCACGGAAGAATAGGAGACATCCCTATTCAATTTCTCAAATCAACAGAGATCTTTGGCAGAGAGTAGAGTCATCAGCTTTTTTTCCCTCTGTCCCAGGAAGCCATGAAAGCTCATGTTTATTAAGTTACAAAGTGGTTAATCTACAATGGAACTCAGGTAAGGAGACATGCCACTACTGAAAATCCTCTATACTACTCACATCGTAACTGGATTTGTGAATACTAAAGAGAAAGAGATTCAGAGAATGTCAGTTTTATTAATTGTCAATTCCCAACCCAAACCAGTGATAACCAAAGCATAACCAAGAAAGCCAAGGCATGTTACATGAAAATTTGAAAGCTGCCCAGTTTACAAGGACATCTGGCAATAGTACAAGGGGTAATGGCTTTAAAATAAAAGGAGGTAGATTTAGATTAGATGTGAGGAAAAAATTCTTCCCTGTGAGGTTTGTGAGGCTCTGGAACAGGTTGCCCAGAGAAGCTGCGGATGCCCCATCCCTGGCAGTGTTCAAGGCCAGGTTGGATGAGGCTTTGGGCAATTTGGTCTAGTGGAGGGTGTCCCTGCCCATGGCAGGGGGGTTGGACTAGAGGATCCTTAGGGTCCCTTCCAATCTATTGAATCTGTGGTTCAATGATTCCAACAGAATGGTAAATTCCTACACAGAACCTCACAAGCACTTATTATTTCCCTGGTTGTGCTGCACTTAGATGAAAAAGGAGAAAAAGCTGATTTATGTGCACAACTGAGCTTTCTGCTTTCTGTGGCAGAGAACTTGCTTATGTGGCAGCCAAATAGTCCAAAGTCTGACATGGCCCAAACCCCTCTTAAAGAAACATGCTAAATGGCAAAGCAGACATGTAAATCCCTTGAAAGTATCAATATTCAGCATTCATGTTCTTCAGGGCTTTTAGAAATATTAACACAGTATCTCAACACATTCTGAGGAAAGCTGTAACAAAAACAGTAAGCAGGTTCTTTCATCCCTGCAAGATGCAATACATTTTAAGAAATGTCCATCTGAAATAATGAATTTTGGTGCAAAAGATAAGAAATTCTTCAATAATGCCTTGACAGCGTCAAGTTCCATTGCAAAACAACCACTTTAAGATGGCTGGGTTTTTCTCCACAAGTTACATTAACTTTCTGTTCATTGTCATTCCTGAGGCAGTTCTCTTTACACACAGTAACTTCCAAACTATTTTGCACTCTGAAAAGAGTACTTTGAAACTCTGTATCCTTCTCTCAGCTGCAGATGTCTCTTTTAGCACAGAAAAAGAAAAAACAAAACAACAAAAACCACCCCAACTTTTGTGGCATTTTGCATGCTATGATTAGCATATAATTTCAGTTTTGCTTGTCTTCCAAAAAAACATATCATTACAGTAAGCAGGGAATTTTAAAAAAAAGCCTTTTCTGAACTAAAAAGGTGGATTTGTTAACCATTTTTTCCTCTTTCCTCTTAAATTCAGTCTGAAAAGCAAGCATGAGAAGGAAATGATACACCAGGCTATGTGTGGACTAGTCAAACAAAGGGAAAATATGCACCATGTTAAGACATATCTCAGCCAGCTCAGAATGAACTGACAGATTTACAGGGCCCAGTGCAACACTAAGCAGATCTGTCTATGTCTAGAAATGTGTACAGTCGTATTAGAGCACTGCTCTGCCCTGGAAGGAGACAGGCCTTTCAACAGGACTAATTAGCTGGAGTAGAAATGCCATGCCGATTTGGCAATGCTCTTTCAATAACAGCCAGCTCAGAAACCTCTGCAGTGTATCACTAGATGCCAACACATCAATACACTCTTACAGTTAAATAGCAAAAGTGACCCCATCTTTTGGAAGAACACTCCCTTCTCTTCTGGGAGGAATTTCAAAAAGGTTTTCCAAAAAAACACTTCTTGCTGTTGGAGACGTTTTGCAACATCTTCCACTCAACAGCGGGCAAGTTTGGGTACTGGACACCCACAGCAGGCACACCAGCAGACTGAAAAGACACGCTCAGGAGGGACAGCAATGTGCACAGTGGACTTGGCCAAGGAGGAAAGATAAATCCTCAGGGAGCCAATGCTCTAGGAAAGGAAGCAAGCCACTGGGGCAGCGTGGAAAAAGAGGAGCACAGATCTCAAGGGAAGGCAGGTGCGAGTGCTCACCGGCGATTCAGCTGCTCCATTTGCTGGATGGAGCCAGACCGGTGGATCCCATCGGGTGTTGCTGCGGTTGTGGGGCGCTGCCACGTAGTGGTACGGTTGACATGATCAACGTAGAATACCCTCCCGTGGCTGTCTATCCGAGCTTCCCAATCTAGGGTTGGAAAAAAAGGAAGGGGTGATGCTGTCAGTGTGATGCCTTCCAGAAAACCTAAATGCGGGAGATACATACACACACACACACAAACACGTATATATATATATATACACAGACAGGGTATATACACACGAGAAATAGTATATAGTCTACATACATGCAATATATATATTATGTGTATATATTCAAAGTATACATTCAAATGTGTACATACACTATGTGCTTGTCTCTCTATATGTATATACAGTATATGCATATACATAAACACTTCACACACAGCACATAGGTAGCCTATGGAGTTCTTGACCATAGACTGTGAAAAACAAGTGACATAGTGGCTACATTCCTTAAAGGGCTGGATAATTTTACAGTTAGTAAAATTGTAATACTAGTGGGCTGGATTAATTGCAGGTCAGGGTAGCCACACAGAACCGACCCTTAGTAGAAAAGGATTATGTCTGCACTAATGTGACAAATCCCCAGTTTTCTTTTTTGTTATGTTTCAGAACACCCATTTCATTTCTCCTTTCTGTAAGTGGCTTCAAAAGACACCATATAGCAATTAAAGGCTCCCCTGAAAACTGATCACAGCCTGGCTGCACACATGCTTAGAAATCTCTCTAAACAGAGAAGTATCATAAGTCTATTGCTCTGATGATTGCTATCTAGATAGAAAATTTGCAGCATAATATCAAGCCTTCCATCATTACTGTTTCCTGCTAAAGTGTAAGTTGTCTCATGCTTGAAAACTCCAAGTTACTTGGTATATGATGGCTTGTGGAAAATGATAATGTTAATTAAAAAAAAGTGGTTGGAGCAGGAGAAATTCAGAAGTGAGTCTAGCAAAGCCACGTATCAAATTGGTTGGAATGTATGGAGTAGTGACATAAATTAGACTTGCTAGCTTCATATTTCTACGTGATCCATCAGCTGATGACATATCCATGTAAATATATGCACATACTTTCTCCATGCGTTTATATACAAACCTCACTCACATTCACACACAAATCCACATATGGTGATTACCTTTGGGGGCAAACACTTCTTCTTATTCCCATACTCTTACTATGATACCCTCCTCCCTGATGAGTCCATTCCTTCTTCTATGGCTTTCTATGATCAAATTCAGCATCAGCGGGGTTTCACTTTATGTATTTCATCTCCTACTCTCTAAGAAAGGATTGAAATTGTACCTCTTCCTTCTGTGCCTGGAAACCTCTCCTTCATGACCAGTTCCCATCCTCTGAATTCTAGCCCTGGCTATACTCAGTTCCCATACTTAGGCTGGTTCCATCCAAATGTAGGCTGTCTTCAGCCTATGGCTGGCTGCCCCTAACAAACTTTAAAAGATTGGCATTGGGATTCCTTGGAGGAATTTTCTGTAAGACTCCAAAACAACATGAGCCATATGCACATGCATTATTTCTTCCAAAGCTGACTGCAAGAATTTCAGTCCTTATAGATGGAAAATCTATAGTCACACCACAGGTACACACACAGTGTCTCTCATTGTGAACACCACCATATAATTTTAAGGAAAGGACTCTCTCTTCCTCCCACCAGGTAAAGTTTCCCAAGGATGCTGTAACTGTTTCAAGATCACAGCTTTGCGAAATCAATGTCTAAAACATAAAGCAGTGAAAAACAGCACATCAAGCCCAACAGATGCGCATCGAAGGAAATCAAACTGACATGTAAAGCAGACCAAAGCCCAGAGCCTTGCTGAGCACGCTGTGACTGGTGGCAGGTGTACCACCGTGGGTGGGGAACGGCCCTTCTGGAGCTATGCATTATCTGCAATATCCTCAAGGAAATAATCTTGGCCAGATCAAAGGTGACACGATGTATCTTAACATCACTAAGATGTTAATTTTCTTTACTGTTGCCTGGTGAAGGAAAAACGCTAGCCCTCACTCCACACTGTTCTGCTATACACTTAACAAGTTGAGAATAATACAGGCTGATGGGAAATTAGAACCTTGTAAGCAATGCTGTAGATCCACACTCTAGACAGCCTACTACTGGTCATATTGATCTGAAGCCTGCTGATGAACATTTAGCAAGAATAATGCTATCCAGTTACACAGTGAAACAAGGGCTTCTCATAACCCAGCCCTGTGCACCACTGGCTCTAGAGGATATGTTGCGATATCTCTCTAATTACATGCAACTCGGAGTTCCCAAACATAATAGAAACCTAGGAGCAATGAAGCCTGTCCAGAGCTTGGAGGTCACAGTGAAAACATCGGGCCAGGATCATGTAGACAGGATTACAACCTCAGGAAGGCTATCTCTGTTGGATGTATCAGACATTCAGCAGCCGTATGTATGTATCAGATGAACTACTATCTGTGAGCACTGCTTTAGTTGTTGCTTTATAGGTACATGCACCTGAAACCATGCCTGACACTTGGACTGGCATGCTGAAATATTAGGAACTGTGTGTCGTGTCTTTTGAGAGAACTGCAGTAGCACTGCTCCTTGCAACAGCATTTCTAATAATGCTGTTGAGATTAGTAACTCTTCTTTTGGCCACTTGGGAAGGCTGTCAGAAGGTGGCAGATGCTGATACTTTTGTTGTTGCACATAGGTAGCAGGTGCACATTCTGCCTTCCCATAAGACAACCTGTAAGTGACACAAGTCACTGAAGCTGCTTATGATACCAGATTCGTGGACAGATGGATGGATACCTGCACAGAGAGATGAACAGGCTGACAGGTGAACTGGCAGACAGAATTCTGGTTCTGAGCTGAGCTCAAGTCATGCTATTTCAGGACTATAGGTGATCTACGAAGGAGCCAGATCTCCTCAGGGTCTTTTGTGAGTTTTTCAGGCAAAATAAGACTGTGATTAGAGACTAACCTCCATCTAAACTTCAGAGTAAGAGCATGCTGGAGCACAGGCTGGGGACGGAATAGTACTGGTTCTGTTCTCCAGTGATCCCCTCTATCAACAGAGTCGTATTTCACAGCAGCCTCTGAAACTGCTCTGATTTATTATACAAGAAGACGCAACTTTTACTGGCAGGACCATAACCCTGTTAGGGCAAAGTAAATATGCTGTCTTTCCCTTTCCAAACTCAGCCACACCTTTGGCAAAGAGCAGCTCTGAACTGGGCACATGTAGTTTTCTTGTTTTCAGTTCTGTAGGATTTCCAGCAGTACTAGCAAAGGCATGTGTTATAAGGGTGGCTGTTAACGCTGTCATGAGGCCATACAAACTCTGCAGATCTTCTGTCAATCTCAGACTGGTCATTATGACATTCCTACATAAATAATGAATGTCTTGTACCTTACTTTCCTAAATAAAACTGCCTGAAATTAAATTTTCTCCCTGGGACCAACTGTTTTGGGGTTACAATGAAACAAAGTTATTCAGAAAGCTAATCAAAAGAGAAACAAGATTGTCCAGAAGATTCTCCACGATGGAAGTAAAACCAGTCAACACTGAACTTGCAGCACTGGCAAATTATCTTAGCTCTACTTATGGTTGGAAGCTAATACTGCATGTGAGAAGTGGGCCAGGTTTGATCATCTAAGGGTGAAAATATAGTTTCTTGCTTTCACATGACTGAAGAATTATTTATCTAGGATTAAGAGGCACTAAAGACAGAGATAATGATAATGATTGCCTGAAGAAACATTTCTAGATTGAGGCTAGAGTTTTCATTTTGAAATTACCTTAAAATTCGATGGACAGATTTTAGTTTAGGCTTCCTAGGTGAACTGCTGAACTTTTTTGCCCCCCAAATTAACTTAGTCATCTATTCTTACTCAGACAAAAATATTTAAGTCCACAGTGTCATCCTTCATTGTAAAAATGATGCTATATGCAAACTCTCAAGTAAAACCCGACAAAGGGGTCTCGCTTTGGTACTGTATCACCGCTCCTTGCATTTCATGTCCTGAAACCCTGTTGTGAAAGCCCTTGAGAAAGCTGATGGTAGAAATACTAGCTCTGTGAGGATAGTTAGAAGAAAGAAGAAAAAAAACATTACACTGGTCATGGAAGAATATGGAACAGATTCACAGTATGCTTTGTTTACTTGAGCTGGTGCCAGTGTCCTATCATTAAGTCATCTAATGGGGAATCTGCCCTATTTGCAAAGTGTTGAGGCAAGAGTGGGAGGAAGAGAAATATTTGCCTGTCACAGACGTAACCATTCCCATTTCATCATTCACTGGCAAGCCACAGCGGGACTTTAATAAGACTTCATTGGGCTAAAGGCATTTGAATCATTCATGCTACTGTGCAGCTGACGCCAGCATCAGGGCTATTTTCGGCTTAAAGAATACTGACAGCATGGTTGGTAAATGATGAATTATTTGTCAAGGGCACCATAGGCCAAATAAGTGTGTTCCCTTCTCGGGCTCTGAAGAAAACAGAGCGCTTTGTTTGTACGCCTGGTTGTTTTTCTGAGGCACCGCGCATTTTAGGTTGTTAAATCATGAGCTGAGAGTTGAAAGGTGATCAGCAGCACGTCGCAGGGCATAGAGTGCACTCTGCTGGGCACTTAACGCCAATGCAAGAAGAGGGGTAATCCTCCAGGAACACCCAAGGGAAAGGCTGGAGAAGTAAAAACATCCCCGACAGTCGGGTTGGCGGTAAGAATCCCGAATTACCAGCCTGCTAACAGATCACACTACTTAAAACCCTCTCATTTTTATCCAACTGCGGACAATCCATAATGAACCCAAAATTCACTGATTATCAAATCCAAAGATGGTACAAGACCGCTCTACACGAGCTGCCTTTTCCCAGAGGCTGCTGGTTTTGCTCAGATTTGTCTGTCCCAGAAGCATCCTGACTGTGAAAGGGTTCCTGCTGGACGTGCAAGCAGAGCTGACAGACCACAGGGACTGCCATGCCAAGCCATCTTTGAAGTTGGTTGTGGAAAACCTGGAGACAAACGTTATGGAAAAAAACACAGTATTTTGCCAATACACCACCCAAAAAGCTTTATAGTGAGGTTGCCAGAACACCTAACAGATAGATACCCACTCATTCCAGTCTAAACACACCGACTGGAAACAGGGAAATATTATTACTTTCATTGCATGGTAGCTAAGGAAGAAGACAGACCAAGGCAGAGGGCGGATATGGAGCTTGTCCAAAATAACATGACAACACTTGAAGTCAGGATCAAATAAGTGAAACAAAAGGGCATATTGCTTGGGTACTGGAGAATGTACATACAGAACAGACGGGGTTATTTAGAAAGACATACTGACCTCTACACTGTTTAGGTTAACAGGAAAAGCTGAAAAATGCAATAAATTAAAAAACTAAAGCTTACTTGGTGGTAGAGGCTCATCGATAGTTGGGTAGTGATGATGGTCAGGCCTCAGAGAAGGAAGCTGGCTGACTGGCTGAGAATTATGGAGTAAAGGACAATCACCTATGGACAAGATATTCAAGACATTGACAGTCATTCACTGCTTTTACAATGTGGTTCAAAAAATGTGCTACTGTAAAACAAATGATCATTTTTTACATAGGTTAGCCTGGCATACTAGCAGCTCTGGTTATTCCTATTGTCAGCACTATTTTAATAAAAAACTCATACACCAAAGGATCATGAAAATAGTTCGGTCAAGGCTCTGATCTCAGGTTTGAGTCAATATTAAACTATTATGGGCCAGATTCTGGACTCATAGACACACAAGTGTAAGCGAGAGAAGAATCAGGCTTGATCTCTGAGAAATACTGTGCATGTACAACTGAACTCAAGCTTCTGCAGAAATTGGCAGGAACGTGCAAAATCCTGGTTCCAACTTTCAATTCATCCCATCAGTGCAATAAAAAAGCTAAAAGCTGCCTCAGAGCTTTCTCTGCTTTTCCAAAAGATCTATGGCTGTATAAGCGGACTGGAATGGCAGCATTTTGCTGTCCCTGCAAAGCAGAAGACCATCCCCTTCTACAGGTATTTCTTAAAATTCAAAGAGTCCATCTTGGGTGGAAGGCAGGAGAATGAGAGAAGGACCAGAAACAGGTAGGAGACAGGTGGTAGAAGAGAACAAAAGATAGCGAGACATAGTCAAGATCCAAGATAAAGAAGGAAGACCTGAGATACAGAAGAGGGAAAGAAGAAGAAAGACAGACACACAGCAGACAGCGCAGAGGAAGTCTTTAAACACTAACGTTGTATATATGTCTATATATCCAAACACGAAATAAATGAAACCTAAGCAAATGTTCAAACTCATGTTCTGTTGAAAGGAAGAAGTAATGAGATCCAGTCAATGTTTATGGAATCCTTTCAGGAACTAAGAGTAGGATGAAAAAGCATTCCTCATCTTAGACTTCATTGTGAGAATAAGAAACCCACATGTTAAAACTTCACAGGTTCCAGAATTCAGATTCCTTCTTGGTCTGTCCTTAAAACTTAGAAAGCAGGACTACTTATCCTACTCACAGACACATTTTCATCTGGCATTGTAACAACTTTTCACTATAACCTCCAGCCTGTTAATACAGTATTGGAATCTAAGTTGCACAAATGTGCCATTTACATGCATCAGAAAGATGCAGCTTAGGGAAAAAACCCTCTATTTAGCATTTCCAAAACCACCGGAAAATTACACAGAGATACTTCAAAATTAAAAACCAGATCCCCCAGCTAAGCCAAACTCACTGTTTGACTGTCTTTAATGTCAGAATCTTAATAGCTTAAGAATAAACATTTTGTAAAAAATCCCAAACATATAGTTATGAAATGTGTAAAAAAAATTAATCAAAAAAATATTTTTCTTTAAACCACCAACAGCTAAAAGGCAGAAGCCAACTTTGTATAAAACTGTAAAAAAATTTCACACCAGCCAGAAGTGAGAAAAATCACTTAGACAAAAATAATCCCTCTTCTAGGTGCTCTGATGATACCGTATGGCCTGTTTAATGTCTTCATTAAACCACTTGTGTATAGGCGTATCCCACAGCGCATCTGCTGTGTGCTTTGAACAGAGAGCAGTTATGCAAGTTACTGCTGAGTGCTAGAAGTCCATCTCTCACAGCCTTAAAAACTGTGCTGTTACTACAGCTGTTGTAGCACCAACTACCAGATCATCCATCTATGTTTCTTTACTTACCTCACCATAATTGACTCTCCCCTAGTCAAGATAGTTACGCCAAGCCAGCGGAAGCATGGTAGTATCAGTCACCTGGAGTGGATGGAGGTGACCACATCTACTGTTTTTTGGTAACAGCTGCCAAGCCATGAAGCAACGTGCCCATTTACTGAAGTACCCCCGGTGATACCAAAAGAGCACTAAGAGCAGGGCCGCCCTTCGGACACACTCTCTTTCAGCTCATCAGAGCAAAGCCACCGGAAACACTGCAGTGCCCTTTTTTACAGGCTCAAGGGGCACAGTCTTGGAGCTGTACTGAATCCATGTGCAAAGACACCCTCTCCCCCCACGTCCCCTCTCAGAAGTACATGCAGTCCAAAATAGCCATCCAATCTGTAAGCACAGTCACCCACTCACACACACACACACACACACACACGCCCCTTTAGGTATACTTGCATATAAACGCTGTCCAAAGACCCTCACCTGCAAGGAAGGAAACTGTGGGTTTCTATACCTCTGTGTATTTCTGAGAATTTAATTCTTTGGGCTAGATTCTGCTCTGCAGAGCGAGTAATTGCTCTTTACGCAGTTTACCATGTAAGGCCACCCTTGCCTCTTTCTGCTGGGGCAGTGTCTGTGGCAGTGGAAGATGGGGGTAAATTGGGAATGGAGAAGGAAAAAGGTAGAAGGATGGATGCTTTCGTTGGGGTTTCCCAGTGATCCTCACATGTGTTACCTTTTTGGTACCATTTTAATTTGGTGTCACTTCTAAGACACATGACTCAGGGTGTGACAATGCAAAGGCTACCTCCTGACCTTGCTGCATACTCCTTAGCAGCTGCTGAGACTTCTACTTCTTCAGCTGGAGAAAAATTATGCACTAGCTGAAGAAAAGGTGAATGACCAAACCCACCCTTCATGCAACTCCATATAACACTAAATGAGTTACAAAAGGGAGGAATTTAATGTAATGGTTTGGAAGGGTTATGAAAAACAGGATCTAAATTAGAAAGATAAAAAGTACTTTCTTAAGTATGTTTTATCTCTATAGAAGGATAAGGAGATGAGAATTTATTCAGTACAGTTCAATTTTAAATGCATCTAAAAAAAATTAAAATCTCTGTTGAGTTGCCCTATGGTCTGTGAAATCTGAGGTAGATGTGTTTGATATGTGGGGAACTGGAAGAAAGAGGGCTAGAAAACTGCATTTCTCCTTATGACTGTGCATGGCTACCAATCATATATAGACGCTAGCCCAAATCTTTAGATGGCATAAATCAGCATACCTGCCCCTTGACAAGCCCAAGGTGGTCCTCTCACTGACTATCAGAGACATGGCAGCACATCGTGAAATGGAACAATCCCAGGAAATAAGGAATGAGGTTGGTGGATGTGATAATGCTGATCTGCCAACAAAACTACAGTAGCTAATCTTGATTTTCTAGTGATGCACGTATATCTACAGAAATCCGTATCTACAGATCCCCATCTGATTTATTTGGTTTCGCTGGGATTTTTAAGGACAGACTCAATTATCCAACCCTCCCTGATATCTGGCCCAGCTCACAGCCCCCAAATTTGTGTGAAACAAACCGTGAGCTATCTGAAACCTTGATTATCTTATGTCTTCTGTGACATCCAGATAATCAGGGCTGCTCAGCGCATCGATTCTCAGGATCTAACCTTCTCTTCTGCTGCTTGGACCTGCTATTGGGGTGTCTAGACTCTCTGTGGCTCTTTGTGGATTCCCACCATGAGCTACTAGTTCATCTGGCCACTGGGAGGAGCCATCCACTTGCTCCCTGTCCAGCTCGGGGCTCTGCACTGAATCTGGCACTGACTCAAAAGCACTGTTCTCCTCCTCATCATCATCTTGTGAGGAAAAGACCGTGCTCTCAGAAATCTTTGCGCTGTCGACAGAGGAGAAGCGGGTATGGCTGGAGAAGCGATTGTTACTGTCGTAACAGGAGGTGCTGTAGCAAGAAGTGCTGTAGCAGGAGGTACTGTAGCATGAAGTGCTGTAGCAAGAGGGGCTGTAGCAAGAGGTGTCACAGGCCTCACATTCGATGTCACCATTGGGCCTGGAGCTCGACTCGCTCTCGCTTCCTGTCCTGGGGTGTTCCCCATCCAACAGCCCATCATTTAAGTCGGAGAGTTGCTCATCCGAGGTCCCAGGAGGCACCATGCTCTGGCTGAAGTTCTCTTCAGCCTCATTTTGAAGAGGAGGCTCTGCTGCTACCGTCTCACTCTCACTGACCACCTCCTTCTCCAACGCCTCCTTGACTGTAGACTCCTCATCGTTCTCTCCACCGTTGCCACCATCTTGCTCTTCTTCCCCATCGCTGCTCATCTGTGCCGAGGGCAGGCTGTGGAGCAGGTTGTGAATCCGAATGTAGTGCGTGCGAGGGGTCTCTGGCTCACCGCAAGCCGAAGCTATGACGGTCTCAAGTTCAGACACAGGCAGGGAGCATGGCCTGTTTTTCCTCTTTGCTGTGGTCCTCAGCTGTAGCTTGCTGTCTTCCTCCTCCTGGGCTGAAGCCCCTTCTTCATCCTGACTCTTCTCTAGGTCCTTTCCAGCATGCACATCTGCACTCACCTCATCAGTATCTAACGTGTCTACGCTGGTCAGGACTCCACCATCTCCCTGAGTACCAGAATTGACTTCGTTGTTTTCCCTAACTTCAGTCTCAGGAGGAGACATGCAAGCCAGCAGAGCCGGCTGCTCCGTGAGGTCCGTAGCGCTCAAAGAAGGCAGCACTTCTCCTGGGATGGATTCCAAGGGCTCAGGAACTGGCACCGCATCAACCTCCCCATCTCCTGCTAGCTCTTCATTTAAGCTGTTCTGGTTGACTTCCCCAGGTGGTTTGACAGCCCCTGGGCTATCCACACTGTTCACACTGTATCCATTTAGCTGTTCTGGAGCTGTACTTTCTGAGGTCACTGTGTTGATGCATGGAGGCTCACCGAGGCTTTCCTCTGTGGGGTTGTTCACAGGGCTTTCCTGGAGGTCAGCTGGCTCAGGATCTGCACTAATGGAGACCTCTTCATCATCTGTATGAGACAGGAAAAGAAATTACTTACTCCTTTAAGAAGAAATGTTGACTGAACCAGAAGCTTGGCTGTGGGGGTGTGGGCATCCACAGCAATCTGAGAAAATTAAAGGCATAAATTACAGTGTGAATTGAGTGGGCAACAGAGCAACTATCAAGAAATGATGCTTTTTTTGCTTGGCAGTCTTTGAACAGTGGATTTAACCATTATGGGGCTTACTCATGGTGGTAATTGGTATGCAGCACCCTGCCTCCTTGCAACATAACCTGAAGGTAACACCTTCCCAAAACTCCTCTTTGAGCCAAATTCACATTGGAGGAATATCATGGGAATGACAAGGAAGTCTTCCCTGAGGTTTTAATGACCTTCTTCCTGTCATGCTGAAGCTGATAGGACTCCACAACAGGGAACTTAAAAAATGTTTTTCACACTGCTGAAAGGTGGAAACATTCCCCAAAATATCTTTTGATGTGAGCCTCATCTGCATCACCTCCTCCTAGATGCCAGAAAACCCGGGCTCTTTCATGCCATCCAAATAATCAAAAGACAGAAGTCAGGGTTCTCCAGCGAGGGGCAGTCATGGTTTCCAGCCAGTAATGCAGCTGCTGTTTGCTTGACAAAGTGTACTGGACAGAGCACTACAACAGAGGGGCAAAATATCCTTGAGCCATGCTGTTGGGACTTTGACAAGAAAACAAGGTTCAAATTCACATCATTATGACAGTGACTTCCTAATAACTACGAGAGAACGTGAACCGAAGCCAAGCCAAAGGTGAGGGGAGGAGTGGAACATTGAATTATTTGTTGTTCTACATCTTCCACTAAAAATCAAAATGATGAAGTTTTTAATTATCTCTACTATTACGTTTTCCATTTTTACTTAAGAAGTGGTCAAATGCGGATTAACTACAAATAACAGCCCCATCTACTGCTTCCCCAGGACGGGTGATAGAGAAGCAGATGAGACTTTCATTCTCCACCCTCTTCTCTCCCAGTGACATGGCAGAGTATTTGAGGCAGCCAAGAACAAAGGGATACAAGACACCAGTAGCTCTAAGCTAAGGGGAAGCAGGGAAGAAGTTGTAACTCACGATGCATCCTGTGACGCAGGACTTTATATGAACTTTCCTTTGCTCATGACTGTACCTAAAGTCCCAGAGCAGCCAGGAATGAATTCAGATTTCTGAGGAGGAAAATGCAACGCAAACACCCCAAAATCTAGATAAACAATGGGTTAAGACTGAGAATTACCTGGGTGGATGGAAGAAGTTATCTCAAATCGGAACTGCAGCTGGCCACTGACATGATCTGTAGGAAGCCTGCGACCCAGAGTGTAGCTTACAACTCTGTCCCTGAAAGAAAACAAATACTGTCACAATAGACTATAACCTACCCAATGTCTACTATGCATAGATAAAGCTGCTGTGTCCTACAAAAATACATAATGGATTTCAAAGGCTATTCAACTCAGCCATGAGGGCATGTTGACTTGCATACGAGAGAACAAATGGCAGAGAAGGAGAGGACAATGTCTTCAATTACGATGGAACAGCTGAGTCAGTGAGTAAGACAGGCTTCTGGGATACACAAGCACGTATGTATATATAGAGAGAACGGTGGGAATGGAACTGCTGCAGTATGGGTATGGAAATATTGACATGGGAAGCAAACAACTCCCACTTCAGCTACTGTAACAAGACTTCACTTCCCTGCTGATCTGATCACATCTATCCTTCTGCAGAACCTCACATTTCTGTATGTCCTTCCCTTCACCATGTGCATAAAAAATTCAGCTTTCCTGTCCTTTCTTTCAAATCCTCTAGAGGCCAATCCCCGCTCACCACCTTCGCTTTTCAAGCTGGCTGAATGACTGCTCTTCATCTATTTCCACCCCTCTTACCTCTATGAAGCTGAAATATCAGGAGAACACCTTCCTGACAAGGTTGATCAATGACTCCATTCTGTCCTTGTGCAGGTCCCTCCCTTTGCCACACTTCATCCACCCCTCAGAACAGAATGAAACTATAGAAGAGATTAACTTCCCAGCTGCCCAAAATGAGGCTGAATCAATGTTTGCAAAGCATTTTTTGAGTGTAAATGGTTCACTAAATAGTAATATTTATGCATATCTTGAAGAAACACAGTTGACTTCCAGTTGGGCCCAATATTTGCTAGGATGGTTTCACATGCATCAGAAACTCATATAAAATGAGACGATCTCCAGATTTGCGTATGATCTTTCTGAACTTGTGTGCATACACCTGTGATCTCATTGAGCTTGCCTGAGATTTAAAATCCACTATGGTATTACAACTAAGCCAGATCTACATGCAGGTTGGAGGCACTGCTCTTGGCCAAATATATCCTCAGATAGACAGTGTTTACAATAAGGAAGTAAAATAGGAAGAGATAATCAGAAGATGATGAGAAATCTTCTCATACAGAGGGAAGACAGTGCTATCAGTTACAGGGTTGCACCTTCCCCAAGCTGTTCTTTTCCATCTGGTTTCTAAAAAAGCTAGCCTATCTTCCCCACTTGAGAAACAGGGAGGTAGCTTAGTCTCTTCTGGTAGATTCAGCTGTCAATATCACAGCCAGTTTCTGAACCAGCTGTTCAAAAACACTTCCAACAAGCTCAGTTTCCTGCTGTTCTGCTGAATTGAGATCCAATTTTCAGAAATGCCTTCTTGAGAACCACATTGACTATGCTCTCCTCAGCAGATGACTCTTTCACTCCCTGCTCCTCAAGGTCTGAACCTTAAAGTTTAGAGCCAACTATTTGGCTTTGTCTGCATGCTATCCATCTTTCTAAAATTGGTTCGTGTCACTTTGGCAGCATACACCTTCCCAGGGCTTTCACGAAAGGGGAAGCAGGGCAGAGCTGGTGAGCTCAAGTGAACTGGTTATTCCTTGGCAGCAGGGTAGGGGCAGAAAGATTTAGTTACAACATGCCACATGTACTTTTTTAAAATTTCATTTCCACTGTCCAGAAATTAAAGGGAGAAGGAACAGATCTGGCATGATTTTAGCCCATATGTAATTCCCTGAAACATGAAAACAGCCTGTTGATAACATTAAAATAATAATCCAAATTGAAAATATTGCACTCTCCAGATTCACAGCCATGATACACAGAACGATTTTATCTCTTAAATGACAGCTCTCACTTTTCAAAATGCAATGGATAGCGTTATAGAGGGAATTCTTTGTCGGGCCAATAGTCCTATAAATTCTAATTAAGACCAACATAATTCATCAGACAACTGTTAATTTAATAACTCCCCCTCAACATCATTATATCAATTATAATGATATATCACCAGGGACTTCAAAACAGCAACACTCTTGTCAAACAATGAGAAGTAGCATAAGCAGCAAATTTACCCTATGGCATGTCTTTCCAAGAGGCGTTGAACTGGCATAGAGAGTTTTCCCAGGAAACGCTTGATAATCGGTCGGCTCTTTGCAAATTTGTCTTTAACTTCTATTTCCAGAACATCCGTGGGCAGGGAGACAAAGCTGAATAGCTGCAACAAAGGAAGAGCACAGAACATGAAGCTGGTGGCCAAGCAACAGGAACACACAGCTGCTAGTGGCTTCTCAACCTCTGTGTAAGACTCTGGCTTTTTCACAGGACTGAAACGGTCCTTGGACTCCAAGGCACAGGCCTGTAAAATAGAAAGAGTTTGGCCTCAAGGCAGGCCAGGTGAAAGCACCCTACAGGTACTGTATAATGCAGAATCAAATTTGGGCAACGTAGAATTCTAATTTATTCATGTCACAGTAGCATCCAAACACCCTAAACATGGCTCCCTATGGCCAGGATAATACACCTACAGAAATGTCATTAACTCTGTCCTAAAAATGATTATTTATCTAAATGTAAGTGGACAGCTTATGTTTCCCACCCACTTCCAACTTCTAAAACCTTTAAACAACTGCATCTAAGTACAACTGAACTGGCAGCAAGGAGAGATTTTGAGACAGCATTTCCTGTATTTTCAGATATGTCTTGAAATGTCTTCATCTCTTGCTCATCCCTGCCCCACCTTAAAAAGGGAAAAGTATGGGAGGCATGAGGAAATGGCTGGCCCCTTTTCAATGGTCTGCGGAGACAGCACAAGGGGCAATGGCTAAAAGTTAGAGCATAGGAAGTTCCGCACGAACACGTGGAAGAACTTTTTCACAGTGAGGGCAACAGAGCCCTGGGACAGGCTGCCCAGGGAGGCGGTGGAGTCTCCATCTCTGGAGATATTCAAGACCCGTCAGGTCATGGCAGGCCTCCAGACTGGAAAAAGCAAGATAGAGGCTGAGAGGGCTGCCATGG
>VZTU01016495.1:858-19594 GCA_013400835.1 Zapornia atra
CTGCAATCTCATTACATTACAAAGGTATTTTTAATTCTGATGGCAAAATAATCTTTCAGTAATATGCTTTATTAAGTATTCATCATATTCCTTGCATCACTAATATTGATGCAGATACTTCGGTATGAACTACAAGATTGGATTAAAGGGGGTTTTTTTTCCTTTAATGTCCATACATTATGATGGGTTTTTTGACTTTTTAGTCTACTTTAGTTTTTAGTATGCTTACAGGCTAAGTTAATTTATGAGCAGAAGAAATTCCTATGTATTAATAAAAAAGCAGTGTATAAAAAAGCAAACACACAGCTAAAAGCAATGATCAGGTTTGCAAATATTTCACCATGTGTTAATGTATTATAGCTTCATTTAACAATATGTTGCTTGCTTCCATAATTATGTAATTAGTTATTTTCTTAGCTCCCGTTTTTAAGCAGTTTGTTGCACAGGAGTCTGCGGCAGAGTGGGAGCTGTGGTGCAGTGAGTTCTGTTGGAGATAATTTTGATACGAGTTATATCACAAAACAATCACTACAGCGTCCAATATCCATATCAAGACTCAGGAACCGTTCTATCTTCTTAGGGTTGATTGCGAATAAGAAATTGTGCTCATCATGTACTGGCAAAGTTTGTGCTGGTGGGAAGATGGATTTTCAATAAATCTGATGTTAATAGAAATGTTTGCAGTCAGCGTTGTGGTGTAGTGCGGGGTAGTGGAGGGGTAAGTTTCCCCCTCTCAAAGAGCTAAGCAGTGTGATCGTTCTACCAGCTTCTTAACGAGAATTAGTGCTTACTATCTGCTAGGTTTCTGTAGTGACCCAGGGGATTTTAGAAAGGAATTAAAGTTTTATTTCACATTAAAAAGTCTAGAATGTTTTGTTTAAATTTGCTTTTCATACCCTAAACCAAATATTTTATAAGGGTTGTCTTTTCTAGTTCTTGTACTATCATCACATTTTGTGTTCTTTTTTTTTTCTCCAGGCAGCTATGATGTTCAGCTCTGGAGTGTTTTGGATGGGACTGCTATGTATTCCTATGACAGCTTTACTTTTTGATGTAGTATACAAAGTGTGAGTACAGAAATACCAAGGGTTATGGGAGAAAGTACTGACACTTAAATGTGTGCCCTAATTACTAATATAAGAAAAGCAAGTGAAGGTCACCTCTGGTGATTATTTAAGAATTTTTTTCCACCTTGTTTGGTTTTGATGAAATTTATTACAGGTGTTAATAGTATTTAAAATGTTTCCATAATTGCCATGTATTTTTATAAATATTAGTTGTGTCTAACTTGTAAGAACAGCTGAGAAAAATATGTTCTTTACACTTGCTTTATAATATTTATTCATGTAAAGTTTAACTGTAAGTCATCTTTGAAAATGGACTTGCAGATTTAATTTTGTATAAGTGTTAAAACCATCTACTCTTTTACTTCAAAGAGAGTAAATCTGGCAGTATTTTGTATTACTTAGAGTGAAGAGAGCGACTTTTAAGACATTGGTAGATGAAGTTCAGGAGCTGGAAGCAAAGTCTGAGGATCCTGGAGCAGTTGTGCACGGCAAGAGGTATTGTAAAAATCTGTTGATCCTTGGGGTTTTTTTAAAAAAAAACCTAAATATTTTCAGCCTTACACACATATCAAAGACAAAAGATTTATTTTTCAAAATCCATACAAACAAAAGACATCTGTAAAGTGATTTCAGGTCTATTGAGTCCCTATGTTTTCTCATATGCTTAAGATGCAGGTTTTACCAGCGGCTTTACCTGATGTGTTTCTCTGTAGCTGACTGTTACATTTCTAGTTATTATGTATAGAACAAATTTGAAGTACGATTTTAATTCTGTCACTTTTCACTGTGTTAATCATCAACACAGTGAGTTTAGACCTGAAGCACTCACCAGTATAGTAGTAAATTGAGCCTAAGCACAGGAGAAAAAAAAAAAAAAACTTTTAAAACCTGCTTCGTAGCATAGGGGAAAATGGGAAAATCTGTCTAGGATTTCCTGAAATTGAATAGAACAGGCTGGCTTTGTATCTAATGCCAGTCCAGAGCAAACAAATTTGGCGAAATTATTTCTTACCTCATATGGGCTAAACTTAAGACTCCACAAGAATTCCCTTGTTACATCCTCCTTTATGGGTCAGGCAGGTAATTTGAAAGGGGAGAAAGTAAGATTGAACAGTTGGACCATTTCTATGTATAAATTTAGCGTAAAGGTGTACACTCACTAAAATTCTTAAGACTTTTTAACCCTAACTGAAGTCATGGCATGTGCATGCTGAACAGGAGTATGAGTCAACAAAGCCCTGCTCTGTCCCACTTCCAATTCATTAGTGCCATTTGGCTGAGCTAGAGCTTTCTTTCCTTGTCTTCATTTTCATGAGTTTTGTGAAGTCTAGAAAAAGTTGAAACTGTTGACACTTGATTTTCCTGTTCTTTCTCTTCTTTGGACTGCTGGGTTTTTTTAGTATCTTCATGGCAAAGGGCTTAGCCTCAGCAGACTTTTTTCCTACCAAGGTATGCATGGAAAGAGACCAGAAAAAACAGAAACAGCCACTTCCTTTATTATAGGTTCAGTCTTCAGGAAGCGCCTTTTGTACATAAAGATGCTTAATTTCCATTTTCCCTTCAATCTTACTGTATCCCTGCTCCAGTTCTGTGGGAATCAGCTTACTAGGATTTACCAGGCTGAGACCAAATTACATCGGATACCAAGGCGATGGCCACCATTTCTAATGGGTACAACATCTAGCTCACATGAGGATTATCTCCTACTTTTCCTTTCTTTTTCTAGAAATTATTTTCACAAGAATATTTTGTCTTTAGTGGAATTCATCTTCCCTGGTATCATAGACAAATAACAGGGGAGTTAGTCAGTCCTGGAAGCTCCTCCCACCACCTGTGGAACACCTAGTCTGGTGCGGTGGGCTACATAGGGGCACAAACCTGTGTAGTGTCTCACATCAGGCTCTATATGCTGTCTTTGTGGCAGCAACTTCATACTGGAACTATTGAAAAATCCTCTAGTTGATGACAATTCCTGCATTGAGCATACTTTTTCACTGCCAAGACCCAACTAGTGCTTGCAAGAGTAAGTTCTGTTACCTTTGAAAGTGATCTGAGTTGATTGTTAAGGATACCTGTCTTCACTGACAGTGCTCATTCAGATAGCTTCAGGGCAAGACCTTCCTCCAAATTAACCAACTCCTACATCAGTGTGCGGAGCTTTGAGACAGAAGCAGTCTGTGCTGTGTGCTCTTTTGCAAAGAGTAGAAGTTGTGAGTGAATTACTGAAAAGAAAGCAGACAGTGCTGAAAGGGTAACGTCTTGTGAATGTAGAAGAAAGTAAGATAATGTACCTTTTTAGTGCTCCACACTCACATTCCCCAGACTTCTCGTGTACTGCCAAATTCAGCTACTTCAGTCATCTAGGCAGTAGGCGTATTCCAATATATTCCAAATCCCTTCCTTCATAGGTGAGAGGTGCTTAGTTACAGGCTGGGGTTAAACCAAGACATCTTTTTATCCCACAATTAAGTAGTCAGAAAAGCTTCACAAAGGTGATTTAGTTCTCTGCCAGTGTCTGTCAGAGATCCATTCCTTCTCCACAATTTTATTTTCACACCTGGATGCTTTGAAGTATACAAGTATCCACCTAACATCTAAGTCAGTGGATGTTATACATCTTAATATCTCTTAAGGATTTATTCCTTCCTTTATTTTTTTTAATTATATCTTAATTCAGGTAATAGAGCCAAAACTTCACCCTTTACAGAAAAAGTATTCTTTGGTAAAGAAATGGTCTGATGAACTTGCCTTACTTGCATCTTCAGAAATCTGATTGAACTATTGTAAACATTTTTGAGTCTCCTAAGTTCTAGAAGGGTGGATTAACTATTTATCAGTGCTGACCAAGTAGTTAAATTGGTAAGGAATGTCCTCCACTCTGTTCTATATACATACGTGAGACTCTTGAGTTGTAGGGCTTTTCATACAAGAAATAGTAGTTATTTTTTACAAACTTACTGCATATTTTTAAGCACCAGTGTGCATACCTCTGGAAGTACCTTTTTATGCTGTAGCAGAAGGGATTTGTATTCATTGACTGCGAAAATAAGATATAAATCAGTGATTAAGAAATAACTGGGAAATAGTGAGAAAGGTAACTCAGGAACTTTTTCACTCTGTCCATTCCCATCTTAAAAATACTACAACACAAAATAAGAGGCTAAACTTCCACAGAGAACAGAGTAGGATTCTACTGTTAGCTAGATGCTATAATCAGTATCTGAATGTTTACTCAGAAGTATATTAGTGTTAATTTTTATGGCTGTTTTTTTCAGCTGGAGTGTATTTCTTGCAGATCTTTGGAACTGTCTTGACTGTCTTGACTGCTTGTATTTAAATGCAACTAAAATTGTGGCTTTACCTTTTCATGTTTTCCTATCAAACAATCTTAGGATGGGAATTTTCTATTCAAATTCTGAATTTGTGCTTCCAGATCCTATTTTTTTTAAAACTGGGATTAAAATTTACATTTACATTGAAATAACTTAAAATATTGTTCTTCAAAGATTTTTTCAACATATACTTTAAAAGTAGGACATGCTGATACAGTCTTAAAATCTGTCATCCCTTGTCTTTTTCCAGTACTGATTTGGAAAGGTTTTTAAACTGTTACCATTGAAAGCTCAGGAAAAGCCTTTTTTCCCCAAAACTGTCCAAAGTACCTTTATTCTGTCCTTCTGTAGGCAGCACATTGAAACTGGTTTTATCACATACATTCTTATGGAACTGACAAATACATCGTGAGCTAGTAGGTGCGAATTTTGCATTTAAAGCCAATTTTAGTCAATTGTACTCAAAAATGAAATGACTTAAGCAAAAGGATACTTCTAGTATATAAACTGTTGTTCAAAACCATTTTTTCTGATACTTCCCATATAATGCTTAAACAGAAACAACACTGTTAATACCTACTACAGAAATATTTGTATTGGGTTGGATACTACATAGACTAACAACAACATGAGTAACAGCCCAAACCTGTGAAAATGTCTTTAGAAAAATATATATTGCAAATGCTGCTTCATATAATTGTTGCTTTTCATTTGCTCCACATGGAAATTATTTTTAGACCAGCTGAGTGGCTGGGCAGAAATATGTACAGTAGGTTTTTTGGATTTGATTTTTTTTTTTGTGAGATTAATTGCCTGTAAATGTATATATTTCATGTTCAAAAAATGTTAATGTTCTGCTTGTCCATTTTGGTACATATAATGAGCATAGGCATTTAGCTTTATCATTGGTTAATTATGGCACCATGTTTTCTTGACTTCATAGGTAGATTTTTTTAATATGCTTTTGAATGGCAACAGGATAATTCATCGTAAAGAGCCTACAGTGTTTCTTCAAGTATGGAAATAGAGCAGAATTTAATATCTGAATAGCTGGAAGCACTTTTCCTCAAATATATTTCCTACTTTGCTTGTATTTTCTGTACCAGCAATCAGACCTGTGCACTGGAAGCTTCATTATACATAAACTAAGAAATGTGAATGCTTCATGTTCTTGCAAAACTTAAGGCAGTATTTTCAGTGCTTAGCATTTAAGAAATCTGAACATGCACTTTGGAACACAAAGAATAATGATGGCACCAAAAATTATAATTACGCCTGCTGTGTTTTTAAGAAAATAGTTTTTTATTAGAAAATAATACCTGACCAAAAAAAAAATAAATAAATTTGTTGATTTCAGCTTACATTAAGAAGGGTTTTCTCACATGTTTTCCAGAGAGATACAGCTGATAACTGTATCTAAGTATTCATATGGCCTTCCATGTCTTTGACCTCCCATCTTACATGAATATTTTATTTATTCACTCTATGTATCCTTGTGGTTCCAGCCAGACTCTCATTTTTTATTGATCTTGTAACAGTTTGTAGCTCTGAACTAAAAATCAAGGCTTCCACACAGCCTAGAGGAGCGATTAGGATGAAAAAAAAATATTTCAAACAAACAAAAAGGTCTTCAAAAAGCTAGCTTCTGACACTGAAAGCAAGATGTATCTCAGTGCTCCAACCTCTCCATTCTTGGTTCAGTCAGCAGATGCCAACTGGTTTCCTGGAACTGGTACCAAATTCTTTCTTTACAAGGAAGTCTCATTACGTCTTTTCATTTAGAACATGGCCTGCAGAGGCCGTTTCCCCTGCCTATGCCTTGACCCTATAGACTTTGCAGTTAGTATTCCTCTTATGGATGTGGGAATAGCTTTATTTCTGTCTTGCAACTCAGAACAGCCAAGCTCTCACAACCTACCGTATGCTTTAATCACCAGAAAGGGGAGACAGACTGTTAGTCTCTCCAGTTTAAGACAATAATTCAACTTCTTACATAGGAAGTGTATGCTCACTGAAGAAAGAATGAGCATTTCTCATATAATGGTGTGAACGCTGATCCAGAAAGGGAAGCATCCTAGTTCCATTCCTTGCTCCATTTAGTCTGGTCAGTGGCCTGGGAAGCCAAGTCTGATGAGCTAATTGATAATAATATTAAAAAATTATTTGACTGACAAAAACTCAGTAACAAAGGTACATGGAATCTGTTGTGCTTCCTATGTCCTTACACGAGAGAGAATTTTCATAATCTAACAAAACTATAACAAAATCAAATCACTATATACTCAGAATAAACATAAGATACCTTTTTTTTAAGTGACCTAATTTTTAGACCAGTTCACATGGGGAGGGACAGACCTTTCTAGCACTGGAAATGTTTAAATGATAGGTTGGTATTTCTCTGAAACACAAGCCCTAATTCAATTCAATCTCTTAATTTCAAATTTGGAGGAAGAAATTTTAAGGTTTTGTGGGTCTTTTGTTGCTTTGTTGGGTTTTTTTTTAATATAGTCCCATGCACATCATTACTATGTTACCAAAATTGTCAGCTTTTGAAAGCTTTATGAACTATGGCTAGTCCAGCATTTGGGTTTTTCGAGAAATATAGGATCTTATTTGAGAGAACTTTAAATGTAAGAAAGATGTAAGGAGATGTAGACGTGAGAATCATGTATGGAAATGTATGGAAACCTGAGACATCCCCTACCTCATTCACTACAGTTTGCAGCATTCAGCTGAAGCTGATGCTTGTGTCTTGGTTTAAAAACTGGTTTGGCTTGGTTTAAAAACTGTCTAATACTCCCATTTTCTGGTTGGGCTGGAATGACAAGTCACTTGGATCACCTTAAAGCACAATAAACATGTAACCCATAACAGCCTCAGTACTACTGACAAGGGAAGGGATGGGCTGAAGTGACCAACCTCTAGTAGTTAAAGTAGTGTAGTATTTGGGTGTGATCTCCAGAAAAACACTGTCTAGAGCTTCATGGAGAACGTACCTTGCTAGAGCATTTCTCATGGAAGCAATACGGTACCCACAGCTGGTGGCCATGGATGTGACTTCCCCTCCATCTTCTTTACCTGTCCCTTTTGGGTACCTTGGTAGAGGCTAAGAGCATTTTCTTACATAAGAAGAAAGACTGCGATTCAGCCTGGCACACATCAGGCCATGTTGCATCAAGGAAGCCAGTGCCTTCCCTTTACACTGTATGTTTCTAAAGGAGTCATGCTCAAATTTTCACAGTATTATTCATTTATATGTATTGTCAGTGACAGCAGTGCTCCAAATAAAAGTTTTTCCTTTACTATGTAGAGTAAAAACATTACCAGGCTTCATAATCTGCCCTCACACACACTTCTGATCATCTTAGTAATTAGTTCAGGCACAGTTGAAGAGGAGAATGGACAACTTTTTCATTTAGTAATTAATTCCCATTTAACAGAGTGAAAAATGAAAGGATACTGTAATTAGTAATAAATATTTTTCACATGTCTGCTTTCTTTCCAGCTTAACTGAAAGAGCCCAACTACTGAAGAATGTTTTTAAGAAGAACCATGTGAACTTGTATCGCTCTGACTCTCTGCAGCAAAACTTGCTTCGTAAGTGTTGGCCAACAAATAAAAATTAATATTCATTAATAACATAGAATTAAAATTCTGCCTTTCACTGCACTTGTTTATGATAAAGATGCAATATCCTAAACACAGTAGACCATGTTCTTTGCCTGTCTGTAGGTTTCTCTTCACTCCTAATACACCACGCAGAGTTCCTTCTGCTATTTTATAGTTGCCAAACTATGTAAGAAACAGCATTCATCTACTAATTGCTGAAAAGAGATTTATTCCCCTCTATTGACCTTTAAGTTGTTTTTATTAAGGCATTAACAAAAAAGAAATCTGATGAAAACATAATTGGTTTCTGTGTTGCTTTGTATCTGCAGATGGCTATGCCTTTTCTCAAGATGAAAATGGAATAGTTTCCCAGTCTGAAGTAATAAGAGCTTACGATACCACAAAACAAAGGCCTGAGGAATGGTGAAGGAACGCAGCTCAAGATTTAGGCCTTACTAGTTACTCTTGTGAGAGAGACTACTGGATCTTTGCTGGGGGCTGCAACCAAAGCCCAGTGATAGAGATTTAAAGATCTATGGCAGTCTCGTTCCATAAAGTTTGGATTTGTGTATTCAGTAGACATAAGCACTGTGCAACTATACTGTAACACACCATCTCTAAATTTTTTAAGGAGTATTTGCTTAGCCTTTGTAAACAGATTGGAATTTACCTTGTATCTTGCCAGCTTGCTTATTTTACAATGAAGTTGAATCAATACTGGTCATACACTCGGAAGGCAATGGTCAGATCGCTAAACGTCCTTTACATTGACAGACCATTAGCATCTGTGAAGGTTTTTAAGTGTTAATATATTTAAATACAGTTGATAACAAGCCTTTGATTTCAACAAGTGCTGAAAAAATAGTATCTTAATGGTGTCAATTCACCTTGAGAAAGATTTTGAGTCAAGATGTTTATGGATGTTTGTGTCAAACTAACCTAAAAACGTTTGCCAAAGAAGTTCCATAAATGTTTTCTGTTGTTAGAAATTATTTGAAAGGAAATTAACTCCAGTCCTGATCTGAGAATTGCATGCTTGAGTCTCCACACTTGAGGAGAAAGATTTACAGTACAGTGAGTCTAATTTGAATGGCCTTTACGGCATTTGCTTTCAAAACTGCAAATCTTTGCACCTTTGGCCTTATACAAGCTTTTCCCTTCTTTTCTTTTGAGTTTTGCATATGTTGAAAATGGCTGCCACCTTGTAAAAATTGAGTACCTGTTATTTTGTTCAATTTTTAAGAATTGCTCTGCCTTACTTCCCTCTGGCAAATTTTAATTACCTTTGTGATGCTTAGTTCTGTCTGCTTATCCTGTAGGTTCAAAAGAAAGTTTGTTTTAACTTATTTTTTTAAATTAATTAAATTTTCAACATTTTTATACTAAAATTATTTGAAATGCATACATTGAAATAGAGAGCAAAGCATGCCCTTCGCTAGTCCGTGGTATGTACTGTTTTATTTGCACTAAAACCACTTCCTATAAAGGTGTGAAATACAATGCAGCAGCCTCTGTGCAACCTCTTTGGGCAGAATAGGTATATACTCTCACCTTTAATGAAAAACAGAGAGGAAGCAAATGCAGGAGATACCAGCTTTGTTTAAGAAGAGAAGAGAAAAAAATATAGATGCAGGAGGTGTTAAATGAGGACATTGTGATAACTTTTTTAAGTAGCTACACTTGGTATTTCTCAGCTTACCACCCAACAAACTTGGGGTTTCAAACTAAAAAAGCTGCTTCAACTCTGGAATTTAGTTAAGTCTTGTAGCTTTTTGCCCTGTGTTTAATTCTGAGTATAAAAGTTACTGTAATTATTGAAAACACATTTTTCTATAGCAGCAGTTTTCTTTCTTTAAACAGAGATCAACTAGATGGAAAAGCAGAATGACAACACCCCCAGTGATCTGTTAAATTAAGAATTTGCTCTACATATCATCCGCTTTCAACCTAAAAATAACAAACCATCCAATCCCGTCTTTTCTCTGCCCTCCTTCGTTAGTCACATATTGACTGAAGGTTGACTTCACTTCCTTGCCTTTCATCCAGCTGAACGCTTAACATACAACTTTATTGCACTATCCAAGTTTGTTATGCTCCATTCCAAGAGCAACCTACAAATACACATGGGAAGCCCGACCAGAGGCACTATTCTGAAAGTACATATTTAGGAAGGCGTATCAGTGGGAAGGCAGTCTGCGTTTCATATGCATGTTATGCAGTGTCTTCCTCTCACTTTCCCCCAGTGTTCTTTAAACAGAAAACAGAAGACACGGGGACAAAGGGAACGGCTCCCTCTAGAAACAGTACTGCCAGTCAGTCATGCAGACAAGAACTGCCTTCAGAAAAGCCATTTCAGGCATAGATAAATAGATGGATCAATATGGGAGGGCCAAATCACTTGACCTAAGGCAAGAAAAAATTTGGGGGCATGCCCCTTTCCTAAAACGGGGATCCCTATTTTCTGTCATCCAAAGGACAATGACCAACTTCAAAACATTTCTGAAATTAACCATGACACTTGCTCCCTTCTAATCTTTCAGTGTACTTAACTCATATAAAGCGACTCAATCTAGACATGCTCTCTTTAGGGGTAATTTTTATTTTATTCTGTTCTAAATGGTTTAATTGCTGATTTTGAAGAAAAAGACACAAGGACTAAAATATTTGCAATGAGAAATATACACAATCTCCTTCCTATGAAAGGAAATTCTGTCCCACTGTTGAAATCCAGTGTTTGGAAAATAACAAACAGTATATCCCCAGTTTAACTATATTTAAAAGGAAGAAAAGCAACTCAGCTCTAAAATCCTAACTTTTGGCTGTAATTCAAGGTTTTTAAGATAATCTTATCACAGCATTTCATCCTTGTCCACAGAATTTGAAGCAGTATTTCACAAAGCGCATTTTTCGGGTTTATTGCTTCTGATGGGAGTCACTCCCGTCTCTCTACTGTTTCTGGCAGTTAGTGGTTGGAAGGCACCACTGCTTGGAAATAGTAAAAAAGACAACGTGGCAATTCTAACCGTGTTTTCTGATTGCTCATACAATTCCATTTTAAAATACAAGGTCATCTCAGCTGTGTGTGCCCATTTTTAAATCGGGTCAAGTATACAATATGCACTTTATTTTCATGATGAGTACACAGTAATATCATCTACTACCATGCTGGTAGCACATCAGATCTTTGTTAAAATATGGGGATTGTGCAGATGTTTGTTTAAAGAAAAAAAAAACCAAAACAGTTGAGGCAAAAATGCTCGTAATAATGCCTCTGTTCTTATTGTCTGAAAATTCAGATTTCTATTAAATACAGAATTGACATGGATGTTTCCATCTGTTTTGTGTGCGCTGCATAACAATTGCCAGTTAGTATTAAAAATTTCCATCAAAAAGTTGAACCCAGTGCCACTTAGAAATCGGGTACCTTATATAAATACTGTGGCTTGATTATTTTTAAATACGTACATATATATATATATATATATATAAACAATTCAGAAGAGTAACAGGAAACAAATTTTAGCAAACCTATTGCTAATTTGTATTTGGAATTTTTTCTTGCCATTTCCTAATTTTACACTTATTTTTGCAAAGCAGTTTCAACAGATTTATACTTAGTCATCATTCTATTTGTATAAAATGACAAATAAAATATTTTGAAACACTAAGAGATAGCTGAAGATTCCTATATGTCCACATGCATCCATAAAATTCGCTGTGTTAAAGATGCACGTTAAGTGTCTTAAGACTTCTTTCATTATGTTTAAACCCATCTCGAATGATGAGTAATTTGGAATACGTGTTAAATTTAAGGAGAGATGTTTTTTTCCCTTTTTTTCTTGCATATTGCGTAAAAGCACTTGTAGTTCTGATGAATTTATCATTCTGTCTGCATGAGGCGATATTTCTTAAGTGTTCTGAGGCAATGCATGGTGGTCGCTGTTCCCTGTTTTTTAATGCCTTCGTTAAAAGTCTGCTCATGATATATTGAGAAGCTAGCACTGTATAGGCAAATGAGTTTGTCAGCTCAACTTTCTTGGTACGGGATGTTTTCACTGGCAACAAAACTCAACAGATGAGTTTCTCCTTNTTATTAAACAAAGGAATATTTTAGCATTCCAAACCTGGTTCCTGCTTATGCAAACGGTTACTCACATAGGCTGCAACTGGACTGATTGTGAGGATAAGGAAGACTCCTCTGAGCAACGATGCGCAAAGTTGGGCACTTCGGAGGGTTGGTACTTGAACTGAAATGAAAGCATTTCTGTGGGGAGAGTGATTTGTAATTGCAAAGCTGTGACCAGAACAAGTGTTTGGGTTTTTTTGTTTTTAATTAAGTTTTATGATGTCCCTTTATTGTAGAATAGAAGCCATAGACGCATTAATATTGTTTTTCTATTTCAACGTAATTTAATTTTTCATGAAGATTTTCAGTGTTTGATATGTATGAGCCACTGCGGAAAGCAGTCAGTCTGTATCAGCAAAATTTGCATTCAAGGTAAAGTGAGGTTTTACAGCTCCACTAAGCCATTACTGCTGAAACTGTCGTGGAAATTATGAAGCTGCATGAATGAAGATTTTTTGACTCGGTGTTTATGGTAGTTTCTCAGGTTTAGTTTTAACTGGATGTTAAATGCACTGTGTTTTATAAATAGTTCTCCTCTTTTAGTAACACATTCAGTTCTATGCAGTGTTACATGTCATTTGGCATTTGGTGAATGTGCATGTTTTGAACTGCAAATTTTAAATGTTTTGTCTTTTAATTGTTAAAAAATGAATAAACTTTGCCATTAAATGAAGAAGCCCTGTTGAATTGGTTGATTGGTTGCAGATGCTGGGGATTATTTTCGAAGGAAAACGTGTCGCATCACTCTTGGCTTTGAATTCTTTAAAATGCAGCGTATCAGAAATAGCATTTACAAATAGCAAAGAATGCTTATGTTGTTAAGCTAAACTGCAAAAGGAGAAATGGTTTTATGGTTTTTGTAAACACCTGTTTTGAGATGTCTTTTCCAGTTCTCATGTGAAATCCAGAAAACGTCGGGTTTATAAAAAAAAAACAAAAAAAAAAACCCACCAAAAGAAAAACAAGGAGCACGGGACCCTGCGGTGTCGTGGTTTGTAGCAGAGCCCTGACGTACTCTGGTGGGGATAATGTCAGGGCAGGTGTGGTGGAGTGGGAATAAGGAAACATCACCTCCGTTTGCAGACAACAGTGATAAATACTGCACCCTTTGGCTGTGACAGTAGCAGGTATTTCTTGGCCCTAACAGTGCCCACCCACCAAATAAAAAATCAGTAGATTCACACCTGAGTTTTCGCTGCAGGTATGTGACTTTATCAACACACTAGCTGGTAGGTTTATTTTGTAGATTTCTGTATTCTGTCAAGGCGAGCTGGATAATAGATGCATCTTTCACACGGTTAATTTCATGATACCACATCTTTAATGGCAGAGATGGTTTGAGGAGATTCCACCTCATGGCATCTCACTGCCTCTTACACTGGCAGTCGAGGCCATGGAAATTATTCAGGTTATAATCCAGTTTTTATTAATTCAGGCTCGCTTTCAAATCCTTTTCCTCCTTTCTTTTGGCAAATATTATTTTTAAGCTAAATCATTCCACTAACCCGATAGAGACCTACAGTTCCCTGAATTTGCTCGTGTCATAGATGGGGGGGGTAAAAAGAACAGAAAGGCGTTTCTTCTCCTGCCTTTGCTAATGAAGACAGCATAGCATGGAATTACAGCCTCGGCATAATTGCAAGTGAAAAAGTTCACATGAGGAGCGTGGAGCAGCAGCCCCCTCAGAGGCAGCAGCAGCTCTGTTCAGAGTACGTCACAACACACAGCGCCAAAAAAGTAACTCCACATCCCTAGTGCTACTGTCAAGCTGCAACTTGAAAGTAGTGATGAACTAATTTTGAAATTGTCACTTTGTGCTGGTTGGTTTGGTTTGATTTTGGGGTTATTTACTTCCAGTGGGATTAGTATTACAAATAATCAGTGAGTTTATGCAGCCATGTAACGTACCGCTTCCACAGCTACAAATAAAATCCTTCAGACATTCTGGCAGGTGTGTGTCACCTTTTTCTTAGCACTGGAGGGTTCTGGTGAGTGTTGGAGATGCATGCTTAAGAAGCCAAAAATGCAGAAATACTAAACAAATGGCTGATCTAATTCACATCACTATTCTCTGCTCACGAGCATCTCAGCTTTCAGACCTGCATTTTGTGCGTGACGTGGAATGACAAGAACCAGCCATTTACTGTGGGTTTTCATTAACTTTCATTTATTCTAGATTGGTGTCACTCTAGTAAAAGGAGCATGAGCCACCTCCAGTGTTACAAAAGCAATTAGTTAAACCTACCAGGTTACAAATTAAGCACGGCAGTTAAAGCAGGCACTGTGAAAAGGTTACATCTGATAGCAGTCGCTTTTAGTTTGAGCATACATCTAGCGTTTCAAACTGCTTCATTAGTCATTAAAACTCTACATCAGCATGCCACTCATGTTCTGTCTGCAAGTTTTAGAAAAAAATGACTGTTTTCCGTAAACTGTAGGAGTATCTAGTGCCAACAGGTCCTTTTCATTAGGAAGGAAACAGCTTTCTCTCACCTGCAGCCTGAATCCATCTGGGCTGGAAACTACTGGCACAGGCAACGACCGTTTTGGTCTATGGCCTAATACTCCATCCACCTCCCTACCTCTCCTTCCCCTCCCACCATAGCTACACAGATAGACACATAGATTCTTCTTAATTTACAGATTCTTCCTTGCTTGCAGATGGTGCATAAGCCTCACCTCGCCTGCTTCACTGCTAACAGCTATTTTATACCATATCTTCCTCAGCCTGCAGGATCTGTTTGCTCTGGTCTGCGACGTGTAAATTGCTTGACACTCAATAAACATACAGACTTCTTTAAGTCTGATTCAATGAAATTATTCCTGTGCGGCCAGTTCTTCAAGTAACCCTATTACGCAGCATCAGGGGAGAAAAGGAAGTAGCTCAGAGGGGTATTCCCTGTGAGGCTGTTTCACACCCGTGCCTTTACTTAGGCTGAATAATCATTTAAGTCTGTAAACCTGTGTGCAAGTTTAGCAAAAGCCAATCCTGGGTTAAAACTGTCAGGCCCAGGGTGAGCTTTATGGTGCAGCAGCCCAGCCTGGTCAGTGTTCAACCACCAGATAACCCAGTCCGACTTGCAGCTTCTCACTGAATTTCAGCTATCCAACCCCTTGTCAGTGGCTCTGATGACTGATAACTCTTTAAAGGAACATGAAATTACACCTTCCTAACTAGAACTGATCGAGTTTCTGCTTCCAGAAGGATCTGTGGCTGCCTTGGTTTTCTAGATGAAAAAAAGATTTCTACTTAAATTTGTGAAAAATACCCTTCAGTTGTTTTGCTCTCTGTTTCTGCGATGCACAGGAATGATGGGCAGATCTCACAGCAGGACTGGTCGCTGTTGCAATACCAAGTGATTGTTCCAAAAAGTTACTCGGTGAAGAATCCCTATTTCTTACCCGTACGAAACATGAAGAGAGTCCTGTGACTCATCAAAGGTGAGCCAGAATTTACCTGCCCCCCATCCTTGATTGTTTCTTAAGAATTGCAACCCAAAACACTTACCTGTCAAGTAATTTCCTGACTATTCAAAACCTGCTTTTTAGGTTTTTATGAAACTCACACTACCACGTATCATTGAGTTTGTAGCTAACAGCTACAACGTTCAAGCTAAAACCTGCCACTTAAAATACTGTATAGAATTTAACTCGGTTTCCAGTTAGAAACATCTCTAGTAGTGCTATCTATTGGATTGTGATGTTAATTATGCAATAAAAGTAATCTTTTAAAGGGGTTATTTTGGTCTTTTTTTCCTGTCATAAATGCTAAGGTACTGATTTTTAGATATTTGCTAAGAAAAAAAGCTCAAATGGCTCTGAAGGAAGAACCACCAAAGCTGTTCTAAAATCCAGAGTATTATACTGGAACGTTGAAATGATACAATTTTAATATGCACCAACATGCAACTTGTAAAATAGATCAGCTATAATGCTCAGCCACAGAGCCTGTACACAGGGACTTTGGGGCTGATCAAATAGGACAGTTTGGCCTCTGATACCAACACAAGGAATGACTTTGTTAGTTCACAAAAAAACCCATATATATATACAGAGAAGCCCTTTAATGACTTTTTTTTCCCCTTGTGTATTTTCCATTTGCTTGCTGCATGTGTTTGCTGTTTTTTTCTTGTTCCATTTGGTTTGTTGGTTTACTTGGAGGAATGTAGAAGGGCAAACAAAATTTATTCCTCAGGCATGATGTTTTAAATTAAAATACACAACTAATCAGCGTAGCTTTTGCTTCATATTTACCACAGCTGCATATAAAAGACATTAATTGATCTACTAGTTTGCTATAAATTCAGAATTTTATATTACATTGAATCTGCACAACAGGTGCACAATTAAAGATGTCTTAACAGGAAAAAGTTTGGTGTATTTCTGCCATCAAAATGGAAACTTGCTCATTAAATACTGTGTATATAGAGACGTACAGATGACACAACAGTTTGACCACACAGTTTATTAATTCCTTTTTTGGCATGACTACTAAATAATTAGTGTTGTCAATGCTGTAAATACATTTTAAATTACAAGCTTGTCTTTACATTTTATACATGGCTAATTTTACAAATAAAACTTTTATGACTGGTTTGTCCCAACTCCTGCACATTGCTGAGCAAAAAGCCAACAATAAATACTTCCTTCCGAAAAATGCTTTCATATAACACTGCTTTTACAACTGTTGGCTGAGAAGTTATTAGTGATAATGCTGAGTAAGGTCTGCTTTTCTCATAGGTAATGATTTGGCAGCTTGGGATTGGCACGTTTCCAACTAGCCTAATTAGTACTAGTTTTACCTATTGTAGTTAAAAGTTTACTAATGCAAATATGCAGTGTAAGTTTGGGTATATTATGCATGTTTTTTAAAAACCCACACATTCTTGTAGCTATAGTAAAGTACTTCCTCTTACTTTTACTGCTCGCGGAAGTGGGAAGCAGCCAGCTGTTTTCAGGATCCATAAACTCCTCTCTTTAGTTTCAGTCCTCTCTTATTTGTCAGGCTTATTGCTGCTTTATAGAACTAGTCTGATTAACAGCAGTGGGATGGAGCCACCGTTTGTTAACTGAGTTAATAGCACTTAGGGTTAACATGTCATTTATAAGGCTGTGAAATGAGTAACTTCACGTGTCCTGCACCAATTAGGCTAAACGAGCACAGCAGTCCGTTTTCAGAGCAACTAAGTTTGGAACATTTTGCAATTCATTTCTAAGTGCGATCCAAGTTTGGGAAATGAGATCCTGAATGAGAGCTGGCACTTTTCAAGAGCAACTCACCCACGGGAACAGTTCTGACTTCCACAGCCCCAGTGCATGTCAGCATGACACCCAGCAGCCGCGGTCCCTGTGCTTCCGAAGGCTGCATCACCACTTGACAACTCCTCTTTTCAGCTCTGACTAAAATCAGAGCAGCTCTTCCCAGCCAGGGCAGGTTCTGGCTGGAGAGGATACCCAAAGTATGGCGGGGACACCAGAAATCCTGACGGCTGGGTCAGGTGGACAGTGTGAGCTGTCTGGAAACAGCCAGATGTGTACGGCGGAGGTGGCGACGCTACAAGGCACCCTGGCTCTGCCCGGGGAAAAGAGAACCTGCGAACCGAACCACCGGTTGAACTGGAACTCGTCGCAGTACTGGACTGTCTGGATGGCGTCCTGAAGCTCGTGGAGGCCAGGATCATGGGAAGAGTCTCGGTCTGATAGCTCCGCAGAGAAAATCGTATTGGCTGCGACGGCTGTTTAGGTCTTAAACATGTGCAACAATAAACCGCTACCAGAGAGCCCACAATAATGAAGGCAATAAATATTGATCCAACAATGAGGAACGGAACGTAGATTGGTTCTGGGAGAAGAAAGAAGAGGGAAAGCGCGTGCATTAGCCTACTGAAGTAACAGCCGTCCTGCACAGAAATAAACTCCATCAAGTTTATGAAGTCCCATATCGTTTCAGTCCCAGTAACACAGAGCCGCTCAGAAGACAGAGCCTCTGCCAGTTGTCAAAATTAAAGTTAAACCCTGTATGTACCAGTCACCATTTCTTTCTGTGGACAGTTTTAACAGTTACCGGTGGTAAAAGTCACCTACACCGTATCCCATTTGTGGGTGGGTTCTCCTTAAGGTTTCGCTCAAGAAACCTCGCTCTCCCCCTCCCTCAGCCACGGAAAGCGTGCGGGTCTGCCCAGTGTAACAGCTCGACCCTACAGCCCGAACGCTGCGGGCGGTGTGAAGCTGTTTTCCGCTGGTATAAGGTGGGAAATAAGCGCAGAACGTGTGACTGAGGCAACTACTGTCCATGCGCTGGGCCGGGCCGCCGTGGTGCGGCAACCTGAGGGCGCGAGCAAGCTGGGCTGAGCCTGCATAGCCCGAGCCCAGCCTCACCGCCGGCAGCAGCCAAGTTGGTTAGGCAGACGCGGTTAGGTTTGCCGGTGCACGCTCACGATACACAAATGCCTTGCAGATGCCGGTGCCGCTCGAACCGCGAAGGCACGGCACCCAGCTCCGCACCCGCTCTACCCCCAGCGCGGGAGACGCTCCCGCAGCCGTGACCTGCTGCCCGCGGCCCCGCACTCCCGGCGCCTCCCCGCTGTGCGCACCTGGAGCCG
>VZTU01016495.1:19945-38122 GCA_013400835.1 Zapornia atra
GACCGCCCTCGCTCTCACCTGCCGATCCCGCGCTCCTCTGCTACCGCAGCTTCGCCCCCCCGGCCCGGCCAGCACGCCGCTCCCCACCACACCCCCGGCCCCTGGGGCTGCGCCGGTGCCGCTCGGTCCCTGTGATGCGGACGGGCCCGAGCCTGGACGGAGGTGGGTCTGCGGCCAGGGAGCTTGTTCCTGTCGGCAGCCGGGTCCCCAGCCCCGGTGCCCCGTCGGCCGAGCCGAGGCGGACGCCGTCCGTCCCGGCGTTGCGAAGTGTCCCCTTGCCCGCCGGCGGGCCTGACGCCCTCCCGAAGCAGGGGGTTCCTTGCTCTGGCAGCTTATTAAAGCAGCCCTGCGCTTGCAAGAGTTAAAACCACAAGTGGAGCGTGTGATTTACTGTGAGGACTCCTGGCTTTTTAACCTGCTTCCTTTCCTCGATACTTTTACGTGCAAAGGACATACCGGCGTATCCCCCGAAGATGTACAGCCCTTTTAGTCAGACACCGTTATTTCCCGAAGGGAGAGGCTGCGCAGGGGGCTGAGGAGGAGGGACGCATCTGTTCGTGTGATGGTCCGAGCCTGTTTCTGCTGGAAGAGTAATAGCAAGTTACCGAACCTCAGGAAAACCACAAAAGGAGCTGCTTATTCGTTTATTCTAGAGGGGGGAAAAAAACATTTTGAATTAACTGAGCAGATTTGGACTTCTGGTTTGAGCAAAGTAACGTTTCCTTAAAGGATGTCCCCTGTGTGCTATCTAAGAGGCGCTCCTGCTTCAAGAGTAACAGTGCTTATGAAACCAGCGTTATATTAAAGTTTTTACTGCATCTGAAACTTCCTGCCATCATTTATCGCTGGCACATGAATATGTGTATCGGAGTCTGACCACTTGTCAAACACTTTGAATGGCCCCGTCACCAAGTCCCAGAGTTGGCAGGTTCAGTGAAACAAAAGGAACAAAGTGTGCTGTGTACCAGCAATAAAACTGCACCGCAAACCATCTATCAAGACCTTAGACTTCTGGCCAACCCCTAAATGCAGTCCACAAGCACAATATTTGTGTTTGCTTTTCTTTTAACTAAACCATTCTCTTTTTTTTCCCCTCCTCTGACCGTTTTTTTTTCCTGTTTTGATTTCTTTAGATAGAACCAGTACTATCAGAAAGGAAAAACAAATTAAAACTTTGTATAAATGCAAAATATTTTTTCATGGCTATTGGACAGGTATACAGGTAGAAATAGCAAAACTGGATCTTAAAGAAAATAGTTTTCGAACATGAAGATGTGATACTCTGTCCTCTTCTGTGTTTTCATTTTGAAATGATGATGTGAATTAAACTTGTACCAGCTGTCCTGACTCCGAGCTCCTAGTTTTTACAGGCCGATGTTCAATATTAATATAGTTTTTTGCATTTACTTCACTGTGGTTTTAGAGCAAACACAGCCTCCATGGAATGCATTAAAATGTATGGCTTTGAAAGGCTAATCCAGCTTCCAGGAAGGTCAAAAGGAATCTCTTTATTGACCAGGATGAGGCTTGGAGCAGGAGCTCTGTAAGGTCTGCAGCGTCCATGTAGCTGTTCTCAGGTGCAGAGGACGGAGAGGTCACAGATCAGATCAGATTTACAGGAAAGCCTCATTCAGTAGGAATTGCAGAGTAAATGTGTCACAATTCGCAAGAACATTGATTTTACTAATTTAAAAAAAAAAACAGTCTGAAAGAAAATCCTTCTGAGATACATATTTTAGATATTAAGCTACTGCAGAACACTGTGTGGGAGGTCCTGGTCCACAGGCATCAGCAAGACTTTGACGCGGGTCTTTTTCTCCCATGTTGCATCTCTGGTGCTTGGATCATTGATAAAAAAGGTTGTCTTTGTGTTCCCTTTTAGGTAGAGGCTACTCTCTGCTCCCCTCTTGTGCAATCGTATGGCAGCTGTACAGGCTCTCCATCAAATGGGCACAATTACCCTTCTCTCTATTTGAATCCCAGATTGCCCTGTCCTGCAAGGCGAATCCTGTAAAGGTGCAAGTATTTTCTTGAAAGTCCATACATGGTTGGTGTATTTTTGTGTGGATAAATGGCATTTCCCTCACTCGAGTGGATTTATCTCGTTTGTGCCAAATAAAAAACAAATCAGAGGCAGATTTTGGTACTGCTCTGGCAAACACAGCAAATCTCCAGAGTGTGAAGGTACAGTTTTCCTGTGATCTGCTGAGGTCTTAACTGAGTTCTTTGGCATTATTTTTTTTGCTTTCTCTGAAATACGGATGCAGTTTACAGAATGTGATGTGACTCTAATGGAGATGAGTCTTCTGACCCAGGGAGACAAAATCCTTTGCCCTGATTCTCTTCTGTAAAGGTTGCATCTGTGTACCCCATCCTTTAAAAATCAAAGATGCTAGCAGATTCATTTGCATCTATTTATGTTACTTACTTTAATGTAAACCCATAAATAATTAATATAGGAAAAAATGTCATGTGGGCTGTTGGTGAGCATTCTTCATCTGCAGTGTGAGGACATCAGATGTTAGGAGTACCTCACCAAGACTGTATTTTCTTGGGTAAAATTCTTGCAGAGTACCTGTGCTGACTTTGCTTATTATTTATTCTTAGCTGAAGCCTTCCAGGTGATACACAGTTTTTCTTAAATGACCTCTGAAATCATTCCATCCATGTCTGCAGTAATTACCTCACTTCTGCCTGATAGTTTGTTTGTAAAAACAGAATTTAAGATCTCCTTAAACATGTTTATAGTTCCTACTGATAATTGTACTACACTCACATTCCTGGCTGTGGGCTTTTTTCTTTTTTTTTTTTTCCTGTTTTCCCTGTGATACTTTTGGGGCTCCTTTAGAGTATAAACCAAGGCAGTGACCCCTGAGGCTTTGCCATGACAGCCAATCTTACTACCATGTCAGGTGGGGCACTACGGATGTTAGCATAGGACTTTGGCTTTGCTACTGGGGTCCGAGCAGAGGCTGGATCTTCCAAGCACTCCTGAATAACTGCCCACTTCCATCTTGACTCATCTCCTATCTTGCTCTGTGTAACCATCAGGATCAGTCATTTCACCCTCAAATATCGTCTTGAGTTTCAAAGAACATAAAGGCTAAATTTTGTTAGCAGCTTCTAAAAACCAGCTTGGTGAAAGCAGATTTCCTTTTTAAAATAAATAAATAAATTACCAGCTAAGGTGCAAGCCCTTTAGCTACGTGAGTTGCTTCATTATGCATGGAAGGACTGTGTTGAATAAAACCCTGCACAGCTGCTCTCTAAAACTACATCCTTATTCTTGGCTGGTTGTTGAGAAAGCCCTTCCTGCAACCGCCTTGCTTGGGGAGCCACCTGCCAGGCCACAGGCATCCCTGTCACCTGCCAGGCCACACACATTTCCCAGCCTGGGTTGGCTGGCAGGAGCACCAGGATGTGCCTCAGCCCCACACCTTGAGGAGGCTCCCGCCACAGCTCCATTCCTCTTCTGGCTGCAGAGCCCTGTCCCATTGTCCACGTCAGCAAACTGGGCAGAGTGGTGATACCCACAAAGCGTGTTTTGGTTGATTGAATCAAGGGGAAATGTGCTGCTTTTCTTCCTTGCTTCTTTTCCATCATGCTTTCCTATCTGAGAGGGAGGGTCGATCTGGTCTGGTTTGGGTTGGGAGCTGCAGGCTCCGACAGTCAACTTGTTATGATTTATTCCTGAATAAATATGTCTGGGGTTTGACCAGTGCTGTGTTGTTTTTCACCCCAGTCAGGAATATCACTGTGTTTTCTGAAGTCTCTCGGGATACTTGAGGAGTACGGTTATGTGGGCCAGCTGTTAAAAGCAGCACCACTTACTCTTGCCCACAACCAACCCATTGAGAAAGCCAGTCACAGTCATTGGAGAAAAATGTGGAAGTCAGGCTGTCTCAGCCTAATGACTGCCAAAGTAAATGAGATTAGTTATGTTATTAAGTGCATGTATATATACACATATCACAGTGATGTTCCCTTAGCTGAAATCCTTGGCGCTGCTAGGTGGAGAAGTTAGGTTCAGCCTTTAAAGATCATTATTCTCCTTCTAAGGCATCAAGAGCAGAAGATGCTCCCAAGCCAGCCATGCAGCTGTCCCCGTTCAAGGGACATATTAGCCCAGCCACCACCCCATCTATCCTTTGGGACATCACTCTTGTCTTACACACGAGCTCCTCAGAGGCCACGTCATGAAAGATGGAAGAGATTTTCTTACCTTGAGTAACTTACGTGCACTGAATGTTTCTCTTGTGTACAGCCACAGCAGCTCGCTCTGCTCTCTGTCTCGGCGTCCAGGCGCCCATGGAGCTGTCAGGAGTGGAAGGGCAAGGACAGATGTCTAGGAGAGATAGGAACTGGTGATCTTACGGGATGTGCGGGTACCCTTCCTTCACTCCAGTTGCAGCTAAAAATAGCCTGTCTTAGGGCTACTGAGCAAGGTTTTCTGAAGAGGTGTTTAATTTGCTTTTAAACCAGAAGTTCCTGTTGGATTCAGAAACAAATTCTCCAAGCAACATTTTCAATTCTGAAAGAAAAAAACAGTGAGTAATTGCACCACCAACTCTCGCCAACGGCAACGGCCGGTATAACCCCAAAGAAAAAGTCAGAAATGTAAAAATAGCTGGTTTGTTGTGTTTCTGACAGATATTTTCAAAGCACTAAGCATGGGGAAAGGTTTTGACAACCAAAAAGAGAAAAAAGATTGAGAAATGGTCTCATTTTGACCACTGTTTCACCTGAAAAAATGTTAAGCAGCTATAATTTGGCACATAGCTCCTTTTTTGTAACTTGCAGTGAAATAATAAGTTATTGCTAGTAAATAACTACCTTTTCTAACATTCTCCATCACTGTAACCACTTACCAGCTAGAGGTGGAAAGCTCAGTATGCTACTGCCATGCAATTCCCTAATCCCCTGAACAGAAGATGTAGTGGTACAGTCATATCAATGAATGGTGCTACAGAAAGGTCAGGGAAGAGAGATAGCATCAGTCAGACCTGCTTTGCTCTGCAGTGGAGCGTGCACTTCTTTTTCCTTGCAGCAGAATTAATGACACACAAAAAAAGTAAGTTAAAGGATATAAGAGAACATGACATTTGAGTGCAGGAAGAAAATGTGGTTACCAGGGAATGAAGACACCTAGAAAAAGATTTGAACATTTAGAAATAAAAAGTGAATACATACCAATGCCATTTTGTTATTTTTTGTTTTCAAAATAAATAGTGCTGAAACTAAGGGCACTGTTTCAATCCTTAATTAATAGGGTGCCTAACATGTGCCTAAGTTTAAAAGTATGCAGCTGCTTATCTCCAGATGTAGGATATCTTAATAACCTAGCACTAATAGATCATTTTTACACATCAAAGTTTTACACAAAAAGAATCATAGACTCAGAACAGTTTGGGTTGGAAGGGACCTTTAAAACCCATCCAGTCCAACCCCCCTGCCATGGGCAGGAACATCTTCAGCTGGATCAGGTTGCTCAGAGCCCTGTTAAGCCTGAACTTGAGTGTTGCCTGGGATGGGACATCTTCCACCACTCTGGGAAACCTGTTCCAGTGTTTCACCACCCTCATCGTAAAGAAATTCTTCATTATATCTAGTCTGATTCTACCCTCTTTTAGTTTAAAACCATGACCCCTCGGCCTGTCACAACAGGCCCTGATAAAAAGTCTGTTCCCATCTTTCTTAGAAATATGGGAATATTTCTTTTGTAGCACTAAACCTGCCAAACACAACTGTTCCCTGACACTTTTGTCAGCAGCAATTAGATAACTTTATTAAATATTTTAATACTAAAACCAGAAATTTCAGCCATGCTTATATTACTGCTGTTATCCATTTATTCTGAGCACTAAATAGCTGCTATCCAACACTAAAAACCAGGATCACATCCTGCATCTTTGAACACAGGAGCTTCCCCCCAGTTCCTCTGGCTCAGATCTTCCACACCCACTTCCTCAGGCTGCATTTCACCCAACAGAGGACCACCCATCATGGTTGGCCTTGGTATCATTGCATGTTCATAAAACATAACTACATTTTTTTCATTCATGGTATTTGTCCTGCCTTTGGTAAGGCCACTTAACACTGCCTACACACAGCAGATTCCCAGACTAAGTGAAATATTGCAGATCTGCAAAAAATTAGCATTCAATGACATAAATTAGATTTATATTTTTGATAATCCAACCGACAGATGGAGGATTAGATGATCTTAAAGACTGAGACCCATATTCTTTGTTCTGGCTGGAGGTGGGTAAGGATTTTAGGAAGAGCTTTACCTCAGTTCCCCCAGCCTAGGGCAAGTCAAGGGTCAACCTGGCACCGTTTAGACTAGCTGCAGAGTTGTTGCAACTGCTTGTTGCTCCTCATGTGCAGCATTTCCAGATCCAAACCAGATGGATCCTGCCATTCATCTAATCCAAACTGATTTCCCTGGCCATCAGTAACTGCTTCAAGGGAGGTATAAAGCCAACAACATCAGGTGCAACTTCGCTGCGCAGAAGCAAGCTGCACGAGGCCCATGCTATAGGACTGGACAGGGTGCATGCAGAGGACATGTTTGGGGTTTCTGGACTGAACTGCACAGCCCTGAAATTTGGCCATACTAGATTTATGTGCAGGAAAGAGGTGTTATCTGGTAAGCCCTATATGTAACAGCTTTAAAGTTTGGATCGGTAATAATTGGGGACTGGCTTTAACTCAAGTCCTGGAGCAGGCACACTAATACACTTTCCAAACTATTTTGCTGGTAATTTTTTGACTGCAGCTGAACATTGAGCAGATGTCTTCACTGAGCTGTCCTTTCTCTGAAATAATACAGTGATCTGAAAGTCCTGCAGAGTGTCAAAACAGAAGTCTGCATGTGCCTCTCTAAACTCTATTAACCTGTGCTTGCAGGCACTGCATTTCACAGCCTCACAGAACAGCAGGGGTTGAAAGGGACCTCTGGAGATCACCTAGTCCAACCCTCTGCCAGAGCAGGATCACCTAGGGCAGGTTGCACAGGATTGTGTCCAGACACGTTTTGAATGTCTGCAGAGAGAAAGACTCCGCAACCTCTCTGGGAAGCCTGTCCCAGTGCTCTGCCACCCTCACAGTAAAGAAGGCTTTTCTCATGCTGACCTGGAACTTCCTCTGTGCCAGTTTGTGCCCACTGTCCCTTGTCTTGTCATGGGGCATCACTGAGACGAGTCTGGCCCCTTCATCTAGACAATCCACCCTTTAGATATTTAGAAGTTCACACTGCTGTTTAGAAAGTGGTGACGGTCAAATGTTGTATCTGCTCCTTGAAGGGCCTAGACCTCTTGCACCTCCATCTTTGCATGCAAGTGCAATAACCACGCATTCAGCGGTAAGTTGGTGTTGCTAAAATGAGATGCTGGTGTTCAGCACCTCAGCTCAAGAGGGATTGGGTTGGTTTGTAGTGGTTAATCATCCAAGGGAAAATTTTCACTGGAGAACTTTTAGCAGGCAGCCACTAGTGTGATTTATAGCTCTCCTGCCTAATATCCCCTCCACTTATGGCCTGCCGGTGTGGAGAGCAAAAGCCTTGCGCAGCAGCGTAAAGGGCTTGTTAGGGGCTCCCGAGTCAGCTTCAGGAGCTCATGACCACTCAATCCAGGCAGCCATTCCATCCTTTTCCATCTTGGTCTCCACACCAATTTTCCTTCATGTGAGATAAAACCTTCGGGAGAAGGAAAAAACCCTGTATCGCTTCCTACAGGCTTAGTCACAAGTCATCAGATGACATTCCTGAAGCCCAGTTTTGAAGAACAAAAGTCAGCTCAAACTCTCCTGGCTGGCATCAGCTAATCTTCAGTGACACTAACAGACTCTAAGGTCAGACCCCCAGCCCCGGTGAAACCTGGCTGCTGCTGCCCACTAATCTCCCCATGGTTAGCAGACCTCAAACCTCCTGCAAACCAGCTTCAGCCCCCAAAGCTTCCATGGCAATGCAGGACCTAGAGGAGTCAGAGGCGATAGCACTTCCCTAACCTGTACTACTGCCTCCCCTTCAAGAAACCAAATAAAACACAAGCCCTTTTCACCCATGGAGATACAATGCTGTTATGAAACTTGGTTGTTACTCAAGTTAAAAATTGTGTAGGAAGATGCCTTTGAATACAGACCAAGTACAGGCTACATTCTGCAGTGCAGGAAACCTAAAAAGGACGAAATCTTTAAATAACTATGAGTAGATTCATAAAATGTGTTGGGGAACACATTAGTTATTTTGGAGAGGAGTGATGTTGACGTAAAATATTTAGCTTTAGAATTTGTCTAAAGTATTCACACAGACTGAATATAGTTATGCATCTGGGGAATTAATAACTTTGCTTCTAATTGTTACTTATTATTCTTACATACAACAGCCCGAGGAAATTTTCTTCTGCTTATCTACATTTTGGTCTCTCCGCTTAGATTTCCTCTGGGATCTGACCTATAAAAACAACTGGATTTATGATACACTAACATTAACAGCAAACACTTAACAAATACTCCTGTTTCAGATGTGAAATTAATAGCGTTTAAATATAGTCTCAGACGCTACCGTTTTTGCTGTTTACTGAGTGAAGTAGTTTTCTAGCAAATGTCAAGGAACCAGCTGACAGGTAAATATGCCAGGGAAAGGAACGGCACACCGCCATCTACGGTGCGGGCTGGGGGCTCAAGAGGAAATACATCACTTCAGAGCCCTCCTTCAGCTTCCCATCTATGTATTCTGACCTGTGCACAGCTTTTGAAGGACACTAGATGGTTAAAAGAAACAAGGAACCATTGCATGGGGCCAAAGTAGACACAGAGGAATTACTAGTGTTAGGTGCAGCTCCCACTTTCACCACCCACTGCTGTGTGTCTTGCAGACCACCAGCAGCCCATAGGTTGTCCCTTTAATATTCCCAGTGCTCAGCAGAGAATACTCTGCTCATAACCTGGCTGCTGAGATCTTTGCAACTGGAAGGCTGTGAACTGAGTGCATCCCACTTGTGGTTATCGCTTTATTCCTGAGGTTGGTTTTTTCATCTCCTGTAGTGATGAACTGATGGGGTTTCGGCTAAGAGCAAGGGCTGGCATGAATACGTGCTGGGACACAGCCTAGCACAACTGGGTTCAACAGCTGGGTTTGGTAGTTAGCTGGCATCTCAATGTAAATCTCTGACAACATCAATCATAGTTAGTAACCTCAGCCCTAAATTGCTGTTTATCCAGTTACAGGAACCAGTCCTAAATTACCTGAATCATGAGTCTGCATTAGCCTCCTCTCTCAGAAGAGAAGTTCATATTTCTCATACAGACTGACTGTAGTCCCCTGTATTATCCACGATTGGCTTCCTCAAAAAAGCTTATGTCATCTCAAACTGATGATGGATTATTATGAACTTACTTTGGACATCTTTAGACTTTTGGCTCAGGGTCCTAGAAATTTCTTCCATGCCAGATTGTTGACTTCAGTCTTAATTAATGATCACTTGTTATCGGTTTAGCTCAAATGCTTGGTTTCTAACTTTTGGTTGTGTAGTCTAAACATTTCCAAAGTTCAGATAGATGGCTTTAACTTAAAATGTTATGATTTTGATATTGACTTGATGCCTTCCTGGCTGAGTGTGAAGATTTTATTCTTCCATCACTTTTGATTAATAGGCCTATTACAAATCCTACCTTTTAGAGTACTGAGGAGTGAAACAGCTAAATGCTGAACACCATGTAGATTAACCTAGTTAGGAGTTAATTTTGTGTTTCTGACAGGTTTTTATGTGTTCAGAAGCAGCTTCCCTCTTTAGCACAATTTTCAAATCATGAATTACTGTACTTCTCTGCAGTCACCTATTTGTCTTTTTCTTAGCCTAAACTTTTGTTCTGCAGCTCACGTGCTTTATGGTTAGTCGTTACTACACTATTACACAAGCACTTAGGGGTTTGATTTAAGTATGAGGAAAGTATTGTGCAAAACTCTCTGGTAGCGAATGTCAAGGTCTTTACCCCTAAGAGGATAGAATCATAGAATGCTTTGGGTTGGAAGGGACCTCGGAGATCTTCTAATTCCAACACCCCCTGCCATGGGCAGGGACAACCTCACTAGACCAGGTTGCCCAAAGACCTATCCAACCTGGCCTTGAACACTGCCAGGGATGGGACTTCACAACCTCTCTGGACAACCTGTTCCAGTGCCTCACCACCCTCATAGTAAAGAATTTCTTCCTAAGCTCATATAAGCTCACACCTTTACATAAAACACCGGTAGTTCTCCAGTCATTACCCAGGCATCAGGCATTCTCAGCTGCAGATGCTAGACCATTCATAGATTTAATAACTGCTTGTTTCTACACTCTCAATCAAATATCCCTGAGGCATTAAAAACACCCCTTGGGAAATCACAATTAGCACAGCAAAAAATAGAAATGCTCAGGTTCATTTTTACTAATACAGCTCATTTTGTCATATTGGCTTGTAATCAAGAGATGCATTTGTGTTTTGCAAACTCACTCTGATACCCTCTTATTTACTAACGAAGCAGATTTTATCAGTTGGTTCCTAAAACAGAATTTGGGTAACTTCTGGCTGACAGAAGCTGTGTTTTAAATTGAAGATACTTTTCATACTCTCAAGTTTATTGTACCAGACACAGCTTTTATTTAGTTGAGAAGTTGAGTTGTGACTGGGACACCAATAATTGATCAGCTTGAAAATAAAAAAAAATGCTTCATAATTTTTTGATCTGGCCACCTGAGATTCTCAAAGCACTCCTGAAATACATTGGTGCATGTTCTGGGATGGATATATATGTATTCTCTGTCTTTCATTTACCAGCAGTCATAAAATGGAATTACCATCCTGTCTTAGTGGTATATGCCAAGGAAGCTGTAGACTTTTTCCATTACTTTGGGATGAAAGATTAGATATGTTCAGGGGTTTTGTGAAGATTTCTTCATAGCTCACTCTAAAGAAATAGCATAACATCCAATCTGGTTATCAACTGGCCAAAAAAGCACTGCACTTAGAAACCCCTGGAAGTGTGACGAGGAAACACATCTGCCCAGGTCCTTTTACAGCCATGTGGAGACTCAGCACAGACACAAAAAGGATTTGATGGCACATGAGCAGCAGGGAACTGGTGACACAGGAATCCAGGGAAAATATGTAGGTGCCCAGAATAGCGGCTTCTTTACCGTGCTAGAGCCAAGACTTCGTTACCCTGACAGCCTCTTGTGACCACTCTCATTCACAAGGCAACTTAATTTATTTGTTTGTTTCACTCTCATCTCTGAGAAGTTTATTTTTCTTCTTGTTGACTTCTGCCCCACTGTACAGGTCAGGGACATCAGACACTGTCTCTTGATGTATGCAAAACTCATTAGTATTATCTGCTTATTAAATGTAAAGGCTGCCTCACCATCAGTTGTCCCAATTAATTCCATGACGAGAAGTGGGATGAACTGTTAAATCCTGCCTTTATTGGAGTATTTAGACCTGTGTGCATAGGTGAGTCATAAAAGGAGGATTATTTTGTACCTTGACTGCAAGTATGATTGCTCTGGCAATCACAGTGGTGACTGAGCATATGTGCTCAAAAGGGGATGGGTAAATGAGGTTCTGGACATAAAGTTATGCATTCTGTCGTTCAGTAGAAAGTGCACTGAGCTACACCCAGGTAAATGTAGAGAACACTTTCTTCCTGTATTTGTCTGTTTATTGGTTAGCTGGAGAGGAAGTTGTCCACTGATAGACTTATAATGAAACATCTCATAAGCTATGATACTTCCCTACTTACCTCTTTTTTTACTCATTCAGATGTTGGTTTAAATATCATAAAGCTCAGGAGGTCTCCTCTGAGATAACTTCAGAGTCATACTGATCTTGTCAGATAATCTGTCCTGAACAGCACATAAATTTTAATGGGTATCAGATTATTTTTCTTCCAGCTAGCTGCGCCCAATACAATGATATTACCACTGGGGGTAGTTAGCAAATAGGCTTTGGTATTGATGTCTGAGTATTTTCTGAATCTCATTGACTAGCTCAGCAGTATAATGAAGCGCTCTATGATGTCTGTGCAGTTTTTCCTACAAAGAGCTTTTTCTGTCCTACTGGGACATCTGTAGAATAGAGCAAGTTCTCTTAAGATCCGAGTGATTTACAAACTTACCTTTTTTTGCTGTAATTCTTCATGAGAATTCAATGTCCATTTCTTAAATGACACCATTCCCTTGTCTGATAAAATCTGGCATTTACTACTGTGAATTCAGTATAACACCGATAGCATCATGAAAGTAATCATAGCTTGCAAAAGCTGGGCAGATCCAACCACAACCATCCAACCACGATGGGCGTCTCCAGTCCCACACTGCCGACACTCCTGCCCCTCCCTCTGGAAGAGTCAGAGAGACTGAGGAGGCTTCAGAGTCATTTTCCTCAGATTCAATTCAGACAGAACGGGTGTGATTACAGGGGAGAACCCTACCACCCTCAAGAGTGCATGTTCCCCATGAACTTTAGTTAAATGCATAGCTTCTCCTAGACAAATAGCTATGAATGAGATGGCTCCTTTCTGGCTAGATACAGGTGAAAGATAAAACGGGCTCAAAAACATAATTGCTACTATCTATCATCTATTTGTCATCTTAAGAGGGTCCTGCTGCAACAGTTCTCCTCGAGGTAGCCATGGGAAATACTATTTGAATCTTCTGGGACCTGATAGCAGAAAAAAGTGTCATGACACAATGTAGTGCTGGATATAAACACTTTTGGCCAAAGGTTCTACTTGAGTTTCTGGGTAGAAGAAATACTTTTTTTTTTTCCTTCCCTACATCTCTCTTTCTCCTTTCCATGAGCCCCATCTCCTGAGATGCTATCACACCCTTCTTCAACTGAGAGCTCTCTCAAAGGAACCGTGGGGAGTTACCTAGACTTTCCCTATCCCCCATCCTCAACAACCCCCTGCGGACTAAGAGACCATTACCCCTCTAAGCCCATGTTCATGGCAACTCTGCTGTGCTTCAGCACTTTGCTGGGGGGAAGAAGGATTCTGGCCAGGGGAAGGAGAAGCCAGGTGCTCTGGACATCATCCCTTCACTGATGGAGCATCATCCCTGCATGAGCAGGGTAGAAATACAGCACAGCTGGGCAAAGAGGTGCAGGTTACTGGTCTGTGGTGGTGAATGCCTCGGCCCTGTGGGATTTTGGTATCAAGCAGTTTCACCTGCACTTCCAATCAGTGCTCCCAGAGCATCTGTGCCCTGATCATCATTAACTGCATTAACAATGCTGATGTAAAGGTGTTCAGAGGTGCAGTTAGTGATGATGTGGATTGGCAAAGGAGGAGGGACATAACTGTGGTGCAGTCTGGCTGCCTCTCTCCAGCCCCTCTCTGGGGCTCCCCAACAGAACCACAGCTTGGTGGAGTCATCAGGAAGTTTCCTGCTGACCTCAGTAGGCTTCATGTAAAGCAGCCTGAGCACATGTCTCTTGGGAAGATGATCTCCCCTGACTGGCCACAGAATGACTGACTGTCCTCTGCACAGGCCTCTGGGGTCAGCTGGGAAGGTTCAAGGAGTGGGGAAGGGGAATTTATTTTGTTATACTTTTGGCATTTATATGTCTTTGTGTGGGCAGCATAAAAACTGGTATCTTTTGGTATTGTCTCCCCTGCTTTTATTGACTTGGATTTTTTTTTTTAATGCTATGGTAAGTATATTAACCTTAAGTTTAAAATCTAGCTTGCTTTTGAAATGAAAATCTTACATAAATTACCAAATTAAATCCAAAATATTCCTCAGGCAGTTCAATATTTACTTATTTTAGGGGTGGTTTTTTTAAATTATATTAGCCAGAGGCATATTTTTGGATTTGTAGGTGTTTGGATAACTTAATTTAAAATAGCAAAACAGACTAGAATAGATAAGAGAAACTTAGGTCAAATTATTCTGGTTGTGACATATGTGATGCATAATGCTGCGTAATTAGATATTAAAGTGGTTGCTGTGCAGCAGGATGTTTTATGAAAATGGGACAAATGTTTTTTAAATGTACCACTGGAAACCAGACAGATGGTAACCTATATCCCCAAGGAGGACAGCTGAATTCCACCAAGTTTTTTTATATGAATTTGAAATGTAGTGAACAGGAAAGGAGGGAATTTGTGATTATAGCTTAGCTCACCATTAGTCAATGTTTGGCTGAATGTGCAAAGGATGCTTATACAGTGCTTAGTCTGGACAGTAATGTTTTCTGGGGATTTGTTCATTCTTGAGCAATAGCAGAGCAGATGGTGACAAAGCAAATCTAGCAATAAATCATGGAGACTGGATACATGAAGCCAGCAAGATGATCTGGAGGAACAGAATAGAAACTGGTGGATAATTGTTACACAAACACAGAGGGTATTCCTACTAATTTTATTAATGCTGGGGACAGTACTTAAAGGCTGAGCATTTTCATGTGGCTTGGCTGTTAAAACCCCTTTTAAATTTCTGATCAACATCCTTTGGGAACAAAACTTTTCAGAGCATGTGTTTAAAAAAAAAAAAGGAAAACCCAAGACACAGTTACATACTGAAACTTCTGCTAACTGCACAATTAAAACATGCCTGGCAATCTTAAACAGCAACATGTGTTTCGAGACACACCTAGGATTCATCTCTGAAACCGTGACAGGCCTCAGCATACCTGGTGCACATAATAGTAACAGGGAAGACACCTACAAATACTCTATAAAGGAAGAAATAGCATTCCCAAGAGACATCTCAGTGGACTGATTTTAGCATGCTAGCAGCTGGATCACAGAATCACAGACTGGTTTGGGTTGGAAGGGACCTCAAAGCTCATCTAGTTGAAAGCCCCTTGCCATGGGCTGGGGCACCTCTCACTAGACCAGGCTGCTCAAGGCCCCATCCAACCTGGCCTTGCACACTGCCAGGGAAAGAGCATCCTCAAGTTCTCCTCTAGTGTCTCACTGAATTTAAACTGAAAGAGGGTAGATTTAGATTAGATGTTATCAAGAAATTCTTCACTGTGAGGGTGGTGAGGCACTGGAACAGGTTTCCCACAAAAGTTGCCTAGAGCTGGACACAGGTGGGATCTCAACAGAGCAGGGTAGAGAGACAGAATCCCCTCCCTCAACCAGCTGGTCACACCTCCTTTGATGCAGCCCAGGACACGGTTGGCTTTCTGGGCTGCAAGCGTACATTTCTGGGTCATGTTGAGCTTCTCACGGACCAACACCCCCTGGGTAAGTGTTGGTGTTCCCTCTGCTCCCTACCTGGAAAGCAGCACAAGTCCCCATCCCTGCCAAAAGCTGCTCCTTTGGCAGCCAGGCTGCAGCCTGACCCTGAGAATGGCACATCCTCATGGCTCCCTGCTGCTTGCTGTCCTGCCTTCACACCAACACCTGCAGCAGCATGACAGTCCCTCTCTCTGTCAGATCTCTAGTCCTGCTTAATATTTCAACTGGAGTGTTTATATTTACATTCCCCAGGTTGGAGGCTGCTAATGTGGAGGAAAGCAGTGGTGAGCGGGCAGCAGAGCCCCCATTTTTGCACTAAAGCTTGGCAGAACTTGGCTTCCAAGAAACACTATATAATGAGGTGGAGGTGATGGCAATTCCCAGCTCGCCAGGCTCACCGTTGCATTTCGTACATAGCGCTACAGCTCGGATAACCCAAGAGAGAGAAACTATCCATCAATTCAACAAATATTTTCCTCACAGATCTCCACATCAGATCATTCTTGGTGCCTTTCAGGATGCACCACGGCGCAAGCAGCATCATACAGCCCTGACATGCAATCAAACCACAATGATCTTATCATGCAGCGATTATCAAGTGGCTGGTAATCGTACGTCCCCTTGGATCATTTGTCATTCACTTAAAGTTAGCATTTCCTCTCATCTGCCTCATCTCAGTGACACTGTGCAACAGCCCTACTACAAATGATTGCTACACCAAGGTGTGTTTGCGTGCTGCACAAAGGAGCATTACACAAAGGAACCTCTTTTTAGCAGATGAAGGACTCAGTAAACTAAAGACAGGATTATTGAGCAGTAAGTATTGGCATTTTTGGTGCAAAATGTATCATGAAAACACATTTCAACAACCCTCAGAGAGAGTAATTTTCAATCAATAATTATAAAAATAGAGCTATTAAACTCAGATGAGCAATTCCCCAATATCATAATGTCTCCATTTTCTTCTTCTGATCATGTACTGGAATGAGTTGTTGCAATGTGAAAACAGGTAGAAAAGTGAGACAAGCCATTAGCAGGAAGGGCTAAAAGCATCGTATTTTGTTCAGTTTTTCAGTAGCTTGTACCCAAGTTTGAATGAAGAGAGTGACAAAGCATTATGACTCCAGTCTGCACATTTCCTTGTCTAGCAGCTGGAATTAAACTTTACATTGTAAACTTTCAAGCCTGATTTCCCCTGTATTTCCTGTATGTATTAAGCTCTATATAATCAGGGCTTCCATACTGAGATCTGTACGGTGTGTGATTGCTGATTTATCCATTTCTTATTGTCATGACATTTGGGTTTTAGTTAGTGCAGGATTTGGATCCTTTGAATACTAGAATATGTATAAGGAGACAGAATTTCTACTAAAAGATACAATCAAATTAGTTTGATTGTAAACTATGTAGTACAGGCATATAAGTAGCTAGAAAATGTTACCTGCTAGGAATGGTGATGAAAGGCTCAGAAAGACAACTGACAGCTGGAAAAGAACAGGGCATGGTGAGGGGTGGATAAACAGAGTAACTCCATTACCAGGAGGAAGAACAGGCTAAAGCTATTCAGCACGGAACAGAAACAGCATAGTGAGTATATAGTCAAATTGTGAGTAGCATAGAGCAAGTGGGTGGGGAACAGTCATTCTTTGTATCTTCTAGCAATAGCAGGTGGTATCTACAATACTGGCAAAATCAAGCTTTGGGATGGGACATTTCAAATGCTAAGCATATATGCATGCAAAAATAAAAACACACCCTATCCCAACAACCACTGGATGCTTTTGCAGGGAAAGGAAATCTCCACCCAAGGAAAAGACAAAACAAACTGCCACCTGAATGAGTGGAAGCACAACCAGAAGCGACCATAAGCAACTTCACCCTGTCTGGTACAAGCTTGCCAAGTCTGAGAGAGTGTGATTGCACTTGAGGCGTGTCTGTATGCCATGATTTTCCCCTTGCACTTGTGTTTGTAGCCTAGAGCCATGTGTTTGGGCACGCTGCTGGTGCATTCAGAAACACATCCTTCATGGTGGATCTGAGGCTGGGGACCAGGGGAGCACCCCTGGGCCACGTGGATGCAAGGTCCTCTGGCCATTAGGGCTCTCCTAAGCCAGGCTGACAGCTGAGGTGTCACTGCTGGTAAAGATGTGGTGCAGGCACATGGCCCTGCAACCACAGTGGAGTCAAAGTAGCTGCCAGATGCAGTTACTGCACATTGGAGTCTGTATTAGTTGCACTCTGCTCCTACTGTCTCTCCTTCCCTGGGTGTAGCTTAGTTAATGTCCAGCAAGAGAAAAATCAGATATCCCAGTAAAGGCAGACAAAACAGCTGCTTAATGTTTTTGGGGGTGTCTCTCTCCTCTGTTTTCTTCTCTCTTTTCTCCTCTCTCCTGTTGAAGAAAGTATGCAAAGGAAATGTGAAGCAGCACAATTTACTTACTGCTTTTAATTTGAAGAAAACATTTATAAGGAATGCCATTAGAACAAAAAGTTTAATGAGTCACATCTCACATGCTTTACTTCATGTTTCCTTCTTCATAACATTAAAAGACCATCAGCGTTAAGAGGCTGAAGTTCTGCATCTGAAACCTTGTACGTTGCTTTACTATTTAATGCTGTACAAAGCCAGGCTCACATTAACATCTTTGATTCTTTGGGGTCATTAACTCCATCAAAATCAATGCAGCAAGACCTGTTAAAGCTTGACAATAACAAAAAAACTACAAAACCAGGAGGTAAATGCATCATAACATGGTGGCACAACCTTTTCACTTGTGAAGATGTCTAAAGTTTGAGGGTGGAGATGTCTTTACTCTTCTTAAATTTTAACTCTTCCATGAAGTCAGTGTTAAGGAGAGAAGCAAGATATCTGTATCCATACCAAGTATTATCTGTTAGAGACAGTTCTTTTGACAGTGTTACTTCTATGTTAAAGCCAAGGAGGA
>VZTU01016530.1:0-15846 GCA_013400835.1 Zapornia atra
AGAATCCCCACGTCCTTCTCAGCTAGGGGATTGGGTGATTTGGTTTTGTTGGGGTTTTTCCTTCTCAAAGGGCACTAATCTTTGTTGATCCTAATGACAGGTTAGAATTTGTTCTGCCAAGAAGAACCACTCCAAAACAGATTTAGGGGAACTGGGCCGAGCAAAGTCCATAAGAGAATAATCCATAGCTCCAAATTTCATAAACATCTCTAGAACTTAAGGCAACCCACCCCAGTTTATGTCTCTGTTCAGTGCATTGTCATTCAATTCCATGCAGCACTGATTAAGAGCAACAAATGGTATTTCTCTTAAAAAAAAAAAAAAGCATTTGATTCTGAAAGCAATTCTTATTTTTATCATTTACCCATGTAACAACCATCCCATGAAACTTTCTGACACAGGGAACTTTGTATCCAGTGAAGAACAACAATGCTTTTTGTTTAAAACTGATTTTTAACCTTGAGTCCTGTGTGCATACGTGTGATCAAAGCATCTTTCCAGGTGGGATTATTAGCAAATTTTAAAAATTTTAAGGTTTCTCTCCCAAAAAAGCTTACTCAAAGTAAGTGCCAAATCAGCTTACTCAAACCCCTGTTGTTGAGATAACACAGAGCTTGATGGCCCTTAGCTGCTCAGGCTGGTTGCAAAATAGTTATTACAGGAGGAGGTGGAGCAACTTCTCCAGCAAGAACTTCCACATTCCCAATTATTTCTGCTTTTATATAAAGGAAACATTTATTTCCCTACTAATCCCCGACCACTGCAGTAACACAGAAGTGAAAAAAAATGAGGAAGAGAAGAGTAGTTCAGCTGCTGGAACCCACTTCTCCAGCTGAACAGTGCCCACTACCTCATTTTGTGATTTGGAAGGGAACCTGGTCCCCTCCAGCTCTCCAGAAGTGGAAACTAAAGCAGGATTTCTTGTCATTGCCAAAGTTAAAAAGAGCATCTTGGTATTATTCCACAACTACATTATGACAGAGGAGAAACCACAGGCTAGAAAGGCTAGCAAATCTGTAGTAGCATGCAGAAATAATATGTAAATACTGTTGATACTTCAGTGGTGCACCACTTTTAAAAATGTTACTGCAATTCACAACTCAGTACTGTATGCCTGGTAAGAGAAGGTGCAGCTTACCATGAACAACAGGGCTCTTGGAGTCCCAAAACAATAATGAGAACTACACCAGCATAGCTGCCAAAAAAAACCTCACCAACAAACAGATGGGAACCCCTTAATCCTCTTTCTCTTCATCTCTGACTCTCTCCTAGGTAAACCAACATCTGCTGCCCAGACTCTCTCAACTGCTGAGCATCTCTTGGCTGCCCACGTTCCCAACTTTGAGCAGCAGCACTGCCCAACACCCCAGTGAGTGATACATGTGAGACACAGGCTTATGTTCCTCTACTCAAGTTAAATGTAAACTTTAACAACCCTCTCAAGCTTCATGGCAGCAGCAGCCAGTACCTGCTGGTTGAGAGGCAGCACAGGGAAGGACCCCTGTATTGCTTTGAGTTGGCCAAGCTCTCAGGTTATTATTATAAAAAACCCCAGAACACCTGTAACCTGCCCAAGACACCTCAGTGATGACATCCTGGCCCCATTAATGGGGAAGAGAAGAATTCTTTGCAGGTCCAGTAGTACTGAGTGCATCTGAGCATTTTTTCATATTCAGAGGCAGTTCTCAGGGGCACTAAGCAACAGAGCTGCTTTCAGTGGCAGAGCAGTGTATTCCTAAGCTGAAACACTGAAAACTAGGCTGCCTAACAAAACACAGAAGGATTTTAGAGTGGTTTAACCTGCATGAGAACCTTGGGTAGGGAAATGCAAGTGCTTATCCTATGAACAAGACACAGATCTAGAAAAATCTCTTTGAGAGATGTATGAGCAGGGGAAAAAATTGTAAAATGAGCAGAGGCCCCAAGAGAAATGTAATGTGATACTATTTAAAGACCAAGTCATAATGCAGAAATATTGCTACAATTACTGTTTTCAGCTACTGCAGATACACAATGTACAGGGTATATATTCTGTTTATGTTGCTGGAAATCTTTACACTCATCTTTTTAATAATTAACACAGAAACTTGAGTATTTCCCTGCAACGTAAGAAGTAGGATGGAAGTTACAGTGACATGAATGTGTACGGTTTCAGATACAAGCTAAACAGAGGAGAAACCCAGAAGCCCTCATTCCATGGTCAGACATTCTCTTAGCGAATTACCGTCTATGAAGGCCATATGTAGCAGTGCCACCTAGTGACCGATGCTATAGCAAATTCCTCTTCAAATACTATATAGCATAGAAATTTACTGTACAAAGTAACAGAATTTTCCTTTTTCTTTTTTTTTAATATGCACATTAAAGCTTACTGTTTCGAGGGCTCAGTATGTGGAGCACAAAACTGACACTGAAATTGCCAGTTTATAAATACAAGTGTTTCTGATGTCAACAATAGGAGTATTTGGAAATTATGGTACCTACGCATATGGAAGAGAAAAGGTTCTCATGTTAGGGCAGCTAGACCATAATTAGGAGGCAAATGCAGTCCAGAGAAGGGGAAACCCAGAAACCCTACAATCAGCCTTCACAGAGATCAACGACCTCAGCTTCCCTACTTTCTCAACAAATAATTAACAGACGTGTCCCACTAACTCAGTGCAAACAGTAGGTCATTTCTGCACCTTCCCTCAGAAAAGACTCAAGAAACAGAAGTCAGGAACTCTTTCAAAGCATCCCAGAGTGGGAATGGAACTGGATGAGTGTGTATGGACAGCGTGCAAAAGTAAAAAGAAACATGGCCAAAAGTGCACAGCAACAAGCAGATCCACTGGCTACGGAGGTGATGGAGCCTCAGAAGAGAGAACTGTAGCAGCCTACCATGCAAGCTGAACTCAGGTTGGAGCACTCATTATGTTGTGTACCAACCTGCACTTCCTCACAGAGTGAATGCCCAATAAGCTGGCAGCCCAACCAAGACTCACATTACCTTTAGCTAAACATCTGCCCAGGAAAGGAGCACTGCCCAGGCCAGCCGCAGGGTACAGAAGAGGACAGAGGCTGCTGAATTTCAAGTCCCTGTTGCCAAGGGTCTTCAGAAATGGAGCAGGTTTTTTGCTGCAGGTAGATGAGATGACTCAGCCACTCAGTGTTACTTCAGTACCTGCAAGGGCTAAACAGAACAGCCCTGCATGCCTCTGCAAAGGATGGGAAATAACCCTCTCCTTAGACCCACGGTTAAGGGGGTAATAAAACATTCAAACATGACAGGGAAGAGGGTAAGCAGCAAGAAGAAACAATCTTCCTTTCTTCTGAATATATCATCTATCTACCTGTGGTTTTAACTGGTTCAAACTAACGTATCTTCAGGTATTCAAACAGAATGCAAAGGCTTGAAAATGAGAAGGGAAAAATTAAAGGGGGATGTGCTTAGAGGGAACAAGGTTATACACCTTTAAAATGTGATTGACAAAGGCAGTACAAGGTTGTGGGAGCAGGAACAGAGACATGCTTTTACTTTGGCTAGGACTAGGCCAACATGCAGAAGCGATACACGTATCTAACACTGTTGCACACGACTACAGCCATTTGTAGACTCTTTCTGTGGGTCTTTCTCCATTTTTCTACAAAATATCTTCCTGGTAGTAGGCTGGTGTGTTTGAAACTAATGTTAAAAAAAAAATTAAAGAATCATGTGATGAAGACTACATTCATTGCCAGACAAGTCCTTCATTATTCCTTCCCTTTGGATTGTTTACTGTGTTAAGACCTTTATCCCTCCCCCCAACTCTCCCCCCTTTCTTCCTCTTGCTCTGTTCCAGGCAAATGTTGAAAAGAAAGCTTGCTTATTTGTGTCCTAAATAGAGTTAAGGAAAGAAAACCACTTGAATGCAATTTGTTGCAGAATTGCATTAATCTCACATGTCATCTGTCTTTTCCTGGTTCAATGCAACATCTCCTCTAGCTGTAATTCATTCATACAAAGGTTCATTGCAGCCTGCCGTTACCCCTCAGCTCCTTGGTACCCCACCGCAGGGAAAGCCGGCATGTATCTGACCTTCATCCTAACTCAGTAAGGTGCTGGAATTGTTTAGGTGCATCCTGCTTGAAGTTGAAACTAGTTTTAACAGGGTGATGCTTACAGACCATGAAGAAAAGCACAAAGAGCATGTGCTGAAAGAGGAGGTAAAAAAATTCACCAAGAGGAAGACATCCAGCCTTCATCCCTGACGACCACCAAAAGACCACCTGAGCATTACCAGTCATGTTTTATCTGGGAGGAGTCAATGTAAATGACTTATTGGAAATTATTTGTATAACCCTGCCTTTTCTTAGAAATATGAGTATGTAAAACTAGTTTGTTTTAAGTTAGAAAGCTTTGTCTTGAACAGTGCACACACTAGGAGGAGCGATCCTCCGTGTGCCCAGCGCTGCAATAAAGGACACCTGCTTGACCTGGACAGGCTGGAGAGGTGGGCAGGGAGAAACCAAATGAGATTCAACAAAAGCAAGTGTAGGGTCTTGCATCTGGGAAGGAATAACCACTCGTGTCAGTACAGGCTGGGGGATGACCTGCTGGAGAAGAGCTCTGTGGAGAAGGACCTGGGGGTCCTGGTTGATGACAGGTTGGCCATGAGCCAGCAGTGTGCACTGGTGGCTAAGAAAGCAAATGGGATCCTGGAGTGCATCAGGANACATCTCCCGTATGAGGACAGGCTGAGAGAGCTGGGACTGTTCAGCCTGGAGAAAAGACGACTAAGGGGGGACATTATTAACATCTATAAATATCTTAGGCATGGGATGCAGGGGGAATTGGCCAGCCCCTTTTCAGTGGTCTGTGGGGACAGGACAAGGGGCAATGGCTGCAAGTTGGGGCACAGGAAGTTCCGCACCAACATGGGGAAGAACTTTTTCCCAGTGAGGGTGACAGAGCCCTGGGACAGGCTGCCCAGGGGGGTGGTGGAGTCTCCTTCTCTGGAGATATTCAAGACCCGTCTGGACGCCTGTCTGTGCAGTATGAGCTAGGGAGCTGCCTTGGCAGGGGGGTTGGACCCCATGATCTCTTGAGGTCCCTTCCAACCCCTGTGATTCTATGATTAACAGTCACCAAGACTCATGAGTTTTGATCCTGGCTTTCTGAAGCATCGAAGGAAAGAAGTTTAGTCATAGTCTAGTCCTGAACTTTAACCATTACAGTATTTATGAGACCACACTTTCATGTAGTAGGCTTGAAACAAAACACAGACCATCTTTACCCTTGACACGTGTATGTTTAATGACTGTTTGTGGGCTTACAAAAATATTCATGTTGTACAATTTCATATCAGTCAACAAACAGACTTAGGAACACAAAAGGACTCCTGATTCTCTTTGAAAAAAGATCTAGTTTCTGAACATACAGACAAACAATTCACCAGCTTGTTTGAACAGGTTAATATTGCTACCCTACAAACTGTTAGGTTTTTTAGTTTTATTGTGTTGGGTTTTTTTTTTAATTAAGTACTGAATTCTTCCATTACTCAGTATAGGAATTCCTACTGATAGTGATCAGGACAAATCTCAGAAGTTTGAGTACACAGCCAACTCTTAATCACAGCTCCTGGATGTCCTCTGAAAATTCTCCAACAGTAAACTGGTAGGACACACATGCCCAGACATCTTCTGGCCAGAATTAAAACACTCTGGAGTTTAAGGAAATATTCATGAGTATTTCTAGAATGTCAGACTTGACTTGACAAAATATGTTAAGACTTTTCAAAGGTCTTTCCAACTTTCTTCTCTTGGTGATGGACCAAGCAAAAATGCTAACTCTAAGTTTCCTTATTACCTTCCAGCGTCTACTGCATTATTCTTTCTAGAAGTCAAGACATGGTTAATTAAACCTTTTCCATCCAGTTCCAATGAAGGCACAACTACTTCCAGCTGTATGAAGAGCTTAAGTGCATTAGAAGAAGTGGGAAGTATTTGTAAGGCTCCAGCTCTAGTAAAACACCACCCTTTTTCTGGAACTCTTGCAGTGATGTAAGCCAATTAATTCACTAGGCCAAAGCACAGCCATGTTTTCCAGTTATAGCAGCCTTACAGTACAACTTATGCAAATTAAAAAGTAATTAAAATTTTAAAAAATCAGCTGCTCAGATCACTTTTCCACACACAGAGAGGGTTTTTTTGCACTATGTTCAGGCCTGAGCCCTTACAGACAGAGGAAAATGTGATTAGGGAGTCTGCTCCTGCAACCACTTTGACATTTCCATTGAAAGGGTCCCAGGAAAGAGCAACACCTTCTCCCCAGCCACAAAGCAAACACCTCAGACTTCAGCAGCACAAAGGAAGCATCATCCAGATCCACAGCATGGCCCAATACCTCTACTACCTTTATTTGAAGCCAACACTGTTTCACTTCCTTGGATTTCTAAGTAACTCAAGGTAGGTTTTGTGTACCATGCACGATGCCAGCATAGCAGGGGTCTATCTATTGGAAAGCCTGCAGTATGCAACACAGAGTGTGCTGCTGCTTGTTTTCATTACACAGAGAGGCAGGAACAACCTGTAGCAGTAACTTTCTGCCAGTTTCTAAAAAAAGTTAGTAAAAAAAAAAGATGCAGAGTGGGTTAGAAAGTAGATTTTCCTCACTTAAGGAGGCATAAAATCACTTGAGGTTCTGTCCCAGCAAAACTGGTTCTCAGTCTCTACCATTCTGAAGTTGCAACAAACTTCAGTTTGCTTATCAGTACGAACTGTCTCTTCAGATTGACTTGCTGTACTGTGCCATCAGCACATCCCAAAATGCAACAGGAATGTTTCTATTACATGCCACTGTATTTGCAGTTTGTGTTTTGATTGTGGAAAACTCAAGGAAAAAAACCAAAGCCAAACCAAAAAGAGCATGTAAGCACACTGGATTTAACCACTTCCCCTTTGGAAATGCCCTCCTGACCCCTTCTTCAAAACTGAAGTGAAAATTTTGCTGGTCAGGACATTCTCTGGAAGAGAGTGTGCACAACACAGTCCAGTGGGCTCCTGCCACACCATCAGCCAGACTTATTTGCTGGTGTGGTCTTTTCTCTATGTGCTTGAACACTTTAACTTGAATTTTTAAGTCTCCTCTTGACCTCTCTAGTTCTGAGCTTGGAATGACACAATTATATCAATATTCTAATTTAATTAGAAAACAGACTGCTGATCAAAACATCAAGCAGAGTGTCATGGATTATACTTGGATTAAATGCAAAGGCAAAAATATATTAAAATGCTTCTGAATCAAATTCACCTTTCTATGTTTATTTAAAATTAGTCTCTGAGCTTTGTTTAAGAGAATAAATTTTGAGTCCTCAGAAAAGCTTAGTGCATTAAATTCATGTTTTATAAGCCTATGTGGTGGGAAATAAATATTTGAAATAAGCAAGCTGTTAGGACAAGTACACTGTCCAGTTATTAAAAAGACAGAAGCCAGGTCTGCAAATACCTGCACCTGATTACTTGACGTTGCTACTCTTCAAGAACCACTGTATGCTTGTTACGTGTGACTTCATATACTCCTTATACTTGGTATTACTGTTGAGTTCAAGCACATTGCAAGGTTAAAAACAAGTGTATTAACACAGGATTTGCACTTCTCTCGTTATGCTTCCAGCCAGCATTTCCAGGTGTCTTTCTGCACACCACAGTTAAATGGGTAGTTTCTTACATGTGGTTTTTTACTCTTTGATATCAGGAAGTCTACAGTGATGCTTCTCCATACACACCCTGATCTTTTGTGTACCAGGATGATGAAAGCTGAACACCTTTTCACAAACACTGTAGAGTTGGCTTCAAGATTCAAAAGCAAAAACATCTTCACAGCAATGCAAGGATGATGCTGACAAATACCTGTCGAGTTGACAAGACAAGGGTACATACCTTGCTGAACAATGGCACTTTATTCCCTGTGCAGAATGGAAAGTTTACTTGATCTAAGTCTGTCTGAAATTTCAGTGTTAATAGGGAAAGTTCTCCTCAAACCATTTCAAGAACTGCTGCCATCTCCTTGAACTGTCTGAAGAAGTTCTAAAAAGGAAGAGTTAAGATAAATTTCAGTTTGATCTACAGCTCAAGCTTTCCTTCTAGCAACTATCACATCAGACAAAAAGATTTAAAAAAAAAAAAAATCCATGTTTCTCACATTCCTTGCTTCCTTTAGAACTCACAGTGTCTCCTTTTCTTTTTGTGGGCTGGTTGGCATTTGGGCACATTCATTATTAATTATAAACAGGTGATGCCTTATTTGCATGGGTTTGCTTTTTAATAGACTATGCTATGAAAGAAAAATACAAAGGAGCTCCCACAGCGCCCAAAAGCCCCACCAGACCTTCTCACACAAACATCTCTATTCCCAGCTGAAATCATCCAGGCTTCTGAAGTATAGCATCCATTTCTTACAGTAGCAGAACAGTGAATTACTAATAGGTTTCAACCAGAATGAATACAGCTTTCACAACACCTAAGGATTCTGAATATTCTTCTCAAATTCCTGACAGTGCAACTCAAATGATTATTTGTGAGCAGGTATGATAGTCTAAGTGACACATTCACCCTTCTAATAGGAATGGTAACACGAGTGCCACATTTATGCAAAACTAAAGTTACTTAAATTCATAGATTAAGTCACAGCAATTAAGATCCACTGCTGACAAAGCAGACAGACCCCCCCCAATCCTCATCATTAGCAAAAGCCAGGCTTAACCAGAGTTTTACATTTTGAGGCTGGGGAGCAAGCAGCTCCATAGATTTAGAATATCCGGTGCAATGGTAATAAGGCAGAGTGACAGCTGACAAGGAAGATCCAAAAGCCTTTACGTCTCCAGTCATTAGCTTATTTGTAAGAGAACTGTTTAATCACTCCTAAATTAACAATTCCAGATGAGTGATATAGAACCAAATGCTATGAAATACATACTTAGCTGCTGTGTTTTAAACCACTGTTTAATGCTCCAATTCTGAAGGAACACATTAGGTACATAAGCAGCACCAACACAGGCATCAAAGTATACAGCTGCTCCTTCACAACAACGCCACTGCTGCTTTTAAGAGAACTGGAACTGAGTAACGGCTGGTTACAGACCTTGAACTGTGGGATGGTCATTTCAAAAGACTTGTCTGTTATTTGCCCTGAGGGGTCTGCCACTTTCAGTGTCACTGTCACGTAAGGATACTTCAGGGACCGGCAGGTGTCAGAGCTCATCGCGACCCCCAGCTTCCACTTCATATCTATGAACTGCAGGGAAGAAGACAATTGAAAATGATGTTAAAGAGAGAGATCCAGCCTACCATCGCTAGCTGGATGGATGCTTTGCAGGCTATGTAAGACATCTAAAGCTCACATCCAAATAGGAAACAAGCATACAGAGTCAGGTGTTATTGTGAATGCAAAATTATCTGCCCTTTCTTTAATAGTGAAAAAAATCAGCAATTTATTAAGTTACATCCCTTACATTTTGCTTATTTCAAGTCCTGTCAGTAGTCAGGAACAATCGATTTCAAGTTCTAGTAAGCAGAGCCTGAGCCACAGAGTTCACCTGGCTTGCCTATCATTAGTGCTTTTGTGATGGGGTTTTTGTTGTGGGTTTTGGTTTGGTGTTTTGGTTTTGGGGTTTTTTTTGTTTCAGTTCTTTTTAGTCTTTTTATTTTTAGTTAAGTTTCTAAATCAAGGGAAACAGTAGGAAAAACCTCAGACAGTGCACAAAAATTTGATAACAGTAATAATGGAAAAAAACCCCAATAATTCATAACTGTATGTTAGATAAAAGTGTATCATAAATACATTTTAGACAGATAAGTTATCATTTTTAGCCTTTTATAACAGGCAGAACTGTTGAATAAAGCTAAGAGACTTTTCTGCACTGAAGCTTACTATCAAGCCCCAGATTTATTTTTCCTGACTCCCTACTTTTTTATTTTTTGTTAGAAAAAAGATCTTAAAATGCAAGTATATAGAGCCTGGTATTTTTTTTCAAAAAGGAAAAAAAAACCCAGAAGTACTGGAAATTGACAGAAAGTAAGTTTAAACTTTTATTTTTAAAGATAAGGGAGACAAAGAACAAAAGAATCACGTGCTGGTGTTATCAATTCTAAAGTCAAACTAAATTAAAAACAGATTTACATAAACAGCTAATACAATTAAGTGCCATGCTGACTGCCACTCACCTTCCCTAACAGTGCTATGAAGCACTGATTTTTGTAAAGGTGTAACACGTAAAGGTGTACCTTGTAAAGGTGTACCACAAAGGTGTACCTTGTAAAGGTGTAATACATAAAGATGTGACTTTATGATCCAAACAGATCTAATATTAGAAAACTGATCAGCATTTCAACAACCTTTACTGTATATCCTTCCTTATCTGGGTACACATTTGGCAATAAATATATAGAGAGGAAAGCTTTCGGCTGTCAAGATACCACCGTATCCTTGACAATACAACGCACACTGCAAAGCACTGGCACTTCTGAAGAGTTAATAGTTAGCACAGCTACACAGAATCACAACCTTGGAAAAGACCTTTGAAGATCATCAAGTCCAACCAATCCCATCCTAAGCTAAACCATATCCCTAAGTACCTCAGCTACCCTTTTTTTGAACACATCCAGGGATGGTGACTCAACCCCCTCCCTGGGCAGCCTGTTCCAGGCCCTGACAACTCTTCCAGCGAAACATTTTTTTTCTAATGTCTAATCTAAACCTGCCACATGGCCATTTAGTTACCTGCCCCACCGTAGCCATGTCTCTTGCATCTTCTGACAGGCTGATGGACTTGCCCTGCTCGTTCCATACATGCCGAATAACGTGGAGCGCCTGCTTCGGCAGCGCGGTGACCGCGTTACCCAAGGCGGAGACCAGTTCTTCCGTAGAGAGGTTGTTCCTGGCAGCTGTGCTACAGGCATACCCAAAGAACACCCAATCAATCTCACTCCCCATGAACTGAACAAAATTTCACACTTCACCCCAAAAAGGCACTTTTTTAAACCTCTGCTTTATGTGTTTATACACTTCAAACTAACTACACAGCCTATTATTTTCTTTTCCAGAATGTTTTACTAACCTTCTGTACCCACCTGAAAAAAAAACAAGACAACTTGACCTTTAATGAGTCTTAATATGCAGAGACCAAGCTTTGCATAACACAAAACATGAAAACAAAAATCATCACAGCCTCAAAGTGCTGTTGCCAAGTGGGGAAAAAAAAAAAAGGCTTAATTCAGTGAAATACGTGTGCATAGAGCAGTTAATAATATTACTTTAGAAACAAGGCAGTTTTAATTAAACATTTAGGAGAGGTAATTTAAGTATCACCAAAAGGCAAATAAGGACCTCTAGGTAATGGTGTAATTGGTACTAACAGGAGTCAAATGATGCAATAAACCCTCAACTGAAAAGGCAGCAAGTCTAGAGGAAAATTACCACTCCAATTTCTTTAGGGAAATAGCTAAAAACAATTCCCCACCTAGGTTTGTTCATGCAGATCCACTCCTCTTTAAAAGACAGTAAGAGGAGAGAAAAAGAGTTGCTCCTCCAAGTAATACAAGATAAATATAATTTAAGGCTTTATATTTTATAGAGGAAATAATATGATAGATTTCTACTGGTAGATTTCCTTCAGTCGTATTATTATTGCTTTTTTTTTCTAGATACCAGATATTAAAAGGACAAGCAAGAACTTGAAAATTTTATCTCCCTGAAAATATAAAAACTTAGAGCAAAACAGCAGCTGAACATACTAGCTACCTAAAAACTCTACCTTTATCATGACAGAGTTCCACATTATGAAACCATGTGCCCTTCAGACAGGCACAAACACTGGTTGCTAACCCTTAAGAAACAAGATTTTCAGAACACACTTCTTTCAGGCAAAGGCCTAGCTGACTTAGCTTCCTCTTATTTTTCCAGTAGTTCTAAAGCTTGCAGGCAGAATCTTAGAACAATTTCCTCTTCTCAGGTTTCAGGCTTTTTTTTTAAATATATAAGAAGTGAAACTATGTATTAAGTCACTACAACTTTTTAAGAACATGAACTAAGCCCAGAAGTGTGGTTAGGGGTTTTTTTGTATACTGAGAGTTACAAACGTTTGTCCTTTGCCAAATGAACTCATTTTCTGCCCAAATTTGATGTCACTTTTTAACACCACTATTAAGTTGGGGTGGAGGGAAAAAAGGTGTGAGGCAAAGTACATTATTTTATGCTTACCTAAATAGAAAGGAAACAACATTAGCTATTTTTGCCAGGTCACCAACATTAATCTCAATCCCAGATGCCTGAATTCTCTAGAAACAGAATGTTCAAACAATTAAAAATTATAATAAATTATGCAATAAAAAGAATAAAAATTATGCATTAATATACACACACACAAAAAGACCAGGGGAATCTTTTACAGCATATACAGTTAATATACTTGCTTAGAACTTCTAGTATCTAAACTCACCTGACACAGTTCAGCTATATCTACACCTGGAATCTTATGGTTCAGATGTTGAATTATTTGTTCACACTGTAAAGAAAGTTTGAAAACATTCTTAATGTGTATTTTACTACAAGTTAGTCTGAATAGTTGGAGATGACAAAACAAAAAACAGTTAATGCAAAAACACACAACAGGAAGATGCTTTAAATGCAGAGTGAAGAATAAAGTCATTGAAATTGCTGTTCTTAAAGTTACATCAAATCCAAGAAAAGCAAATAAACTTTGTCATGACTTTCAGTTACTACCTTACTAGTTATTCCTATTTAACACACCATTTTTATACTAATTGAACCATCACCCCATTCAAGTGCAGGCTACAGTAAACAAGCTGAATGTTTTCTAGACAAGCTAGCTTGATATCTCATTTAGACAAAATGGAAAAAAGTGGTTTAAGTCTTCGGTTATAAAAACATAAATTTAAAGCAATCCCACTGCTCTTTGCAGTACTGATCTGTTTTATTAATCACGTTGAGTCTAAACTTATTGCATCATATTCTTCTTGCAACAGACAAGACCTAGAGAGCTTAAAAAAAAAGGTTTCATAGAATCAGAGTGCTAGAACCCCTCCCACGTCCCATTTATTGCCCTACTTACCAGTTCTGCAAAGAAGTCTTGAGGTATTAAATTGATCTTGTCTGCTGCACCACCAACATCTGCAAAACCCAAGCAGCAGTCATCAGGAGCAAACCCACCAAGCGTCAGAACAGCAAAATCGGATGTCCCTCTGAACAATTCCCAGGTCACCGTGCATTTACCCCCAAAGCACAGCTTTCGTTAAGGGAGCTTTCCTGACCTGCACTCACGCAGACTGCTCAGCACCCCAAGCGAAGTCTCACAGGGGCGATCCTGTAAGGCCTCAGCACCCCAGATCCGGGCTATGCACCCCGAGTAACGCTCCCTTCATCTCACAGAGAAGGCGGGCACGCCCGGGGCTGCCGCCCTCTGGCACCGGCAGCACAGGACCGCTGCTCTCTCTTCAGGGCTACGCTGCTGCACACAGGCTGCCTCCCGGCGGCAAAGCCCCCAAGCGACGCGCGCCCAGCCCCGGAGGGGCCCCGCTGGCTCACCTCAGCCAGGAGACCCCGGAACGGCGCGCCGCGGCCCCTGATCGAGGGGGCCCCCGGCTAAACCCTCAGGAGAGGTGAACGCCCGCACCCCCGGCCAGCTGTGCCCTCCTCCACACTCCGCTCTACGGACCCGGGTGGGCCCAGCGCCCCTCCGCACCCACACCGAAGCCCCCTCCCAGCAGACCCTCGGCGCCTCCTCACCCAGCGCCTCCAGCGCCCGCGCAAGCACCACCGTCCCGGTGGCCATCGCCTCGGGCATCCGCCGAGCCCCAGCTTCCGCCACACAACGCTCACCGCCCTGATTAGCTTCGTGCGATACGGAAGCGAAGCAGGGCTAGCGGCCCCGCCCTTATTGGCTGCCGGGCACGGAGCATGCGCTGTTCGCCCCCGGGGGCGGGCAGAATTTGCGCGCGCGGGGTATTTCTGCTCTCCGCCTCATCCTGCTGCCAGGGCGGCTGCTGGGAGGAATCGGCTCATTAGAGGGTTGTGGGTAACGCCGGGACTGAGCTCTATGAGACTGTTGGGTCCGTGGGCAGAGGGTGGAAAAGGTCCCTAGCAGATGATGGCTTAGGGCCTTGCAGGCTCCAGCCTGCCCGCTCCTGGCCTCAGGCCGGCCCTGCCCTGGCACTGCGGGTCCATGCTGGTGCTTATAGGAAACTGCTCTGGCCTGAGAATCCCCCGGGGAGTCTCTTAGAAACGCCAGCTCGAGTCACGCCTGTTTCGTGCAACCACTTTGCTCGGTTTGGCTTGTTGTAGACTGGTGCTGGGGTTTTCTTGGTGCTCTTTGCTGCAGCCTCAGGTATGTCGTGCACTGTTCTGTGCATGTACAGCATCTGCAGTGTGCTGGACATAGTACACAGAGCAACTTATGCACAGGCTTATTGTGGAATCAACCTGTGGGACTGTAAATAATGGATGATTTGTGTAGATAAACTGACTTCAATTTAATGGGAAAATGGCCATTTGTTGTAAAACTACAGCTAAACCCATGTTCAGTAAGCTTTGCATACTGTACTTACTGAAATAAGTTTGGGGTGTGTCTGGGGTCCTAGAACAACACTGATGCTTAAACAGTTTCACCTTTCAAAACTAGAAAATACTATGAGACTTACCTAGTAACCATTTTTACATATGCTTTTAGCTTTTTTTCCCCTACATTTTACTGCTACAGTCTCAGTACATTCGTTCTAAGTTGTGCTTTAACAGTCACCGGAGGCCAGACACCCACCAAAGCTGCTCTTACCACTCTTTTCAGCTGGACAGGAGGAAATATATATTGAGAGGGTCAGGAGTCGAGACAAGGATAGGGAGAGATCATTCTGCAATCAGCGTCACGGGCAAAACAGACTCAACATGGAATAATAAAAAAAAGCATCTATTACACACACATACTCTTCCTCTGCTCCAGCATGGGGTCCCACCCATGGGAGAAGGTCCTCCATGAACTTCTCCAGCGTGAATCCTTTCCCACTGGGCTTCAGCTCTTCACCAGCTGCCCCAATATAGGTTCCTTCTGTGGGGTGCGGTCCCTCAAGCCCAGGCTGTTCAAGCCTGGTCCCCCATGGAGTCACAAGCCCACTCCAGCAAACCTGCTTCAATGTAGGTCTTTCTCTCCAGGGGCTGCAGGGTCCTGCCAGGAGCTTGCTCCAACGCAGGTCACAGCATCTTCCAATGTGGCAAATAGAATTACTCGGACCCAGTATAGTGAACTAAGCCCCCTGATTTTGTGCACACAGCTGTTTTATCATGGATCTTAACTATGCAGCCAGACAAGGTGTGCACATACTCAGCACTCTCAATTCCTCAAAGCACACAAGCACTGCCCTGGTGTTGCAGGACATAGGCATTTGGTCCTGCATGATCAGTGTTCTGATCATGTTCTTTGCTCATGCACACATTGCTTATTGGACTTTTGAACTGTCAGGGTTTAGCCAAGATCCAGTTCTATTTGTTATTTATGTTCTTGTTCACTGTTTCTCAGGCCTGCAAGCAATACCAGTATCACCACCTGCCTTGCATTTCAGAGTGACTCCACATTCTGTATGTCTCCACCTGCTCCAGCATGGGGCCTCTCCACAAGCTACAGGTGGGGTCTCGGCCTTTTCCGTGGGCTGCGGGGGGACACCCGCTCCACCATGGGTTTCTCCATGGGCTGCAGGGGCATCTTTCTCTCCAGCACCTGGAGCATCTCCTCCCCTTCCTTCTTCCCTGGCCTTGGTGTCTGCAGAGCTCCTTACATCTTCTCACTCACATCTNTCTCCACAAGAACCCCACCACAGAAAACC